>OX463764.1:11026643-11203869 GCA_949825005.1 Gasteruption jaculator | reverse complement strand
TACCTTGGTCGGAACTTTGGGTACTCACTTTACATTTTCGCGAACACTTTTTGCAGTTCCTGTACCTTGCAATTAAAATTTTTGGTACACGCTATACCTTATATCGTCGGTCTATACTTTTGGCACTTACTGTACCCATGCCTCGCAACTAAACCTCAGTCACTACTTTTCGTACTTTCTGTACCCGTTGGATGAAAGTTTCGGTGCTGCCTGTTGTACATTTAAATCGATACTTCTTGCAGGGGCTGTACCTTTCGACTACGATTTTTGGCACACACTGTACCTTTCATCGTCAGTCGATACTTTTGATAGCTCTTGTACCTCGCGATCGTGACTTTTGGTACCGAGTGTACCTTTGGGTCGAAAACGGGGTTGACTCGAAAGCACTGGTACCGACTGTACTTACTTCTCGAAACGAATTCGAGTCGACTTACGTTGGGAGTGAAAACAGGAGGCGAAAGTCGTAATAACGCGAACGACTGGAAGATCATCCAGCGGAAACGAGAGTCGCTCGATTACGACGCGAACCGATCGATCGTAACCATCGGCTAGCGTCTCAATCCTTTCGATCGCAGGTATATATATAAAATATATGTATACATGTATATAGTATACATATTATACGTGCATCCGCCGCGATGCGGAAATTTTTGCTACGCGAAGGAAGGAAGGAAAGATTGAAAAAGTTGCATGCTTAATAATATAGCCTCGTGACCTGAGGCAGGTTAGCCGGGACGGTTTATCGATCGGCTCGTTCGAGTCACGCTAACCAGTCACCTAGCCAACGAAAAAGGTTCCGTTCATGGAAAGCAATTTGACTTTTTCCGCCGTTGCAGTGCAGGAAAGAGCTGCATAACTATGCCTGCCTGCCTGCTTCCCTGCCTGCTTGCCTGCTTACCGAGCACCGAGCACCGAGCACCGAGTTACCGAGCACCGAGTACCGAGTACCGAGTGGCGATGCTTCCGGTTCGTGCATTTTCCATATGCATATTTTGCAACCCTAATAGGTATTGGGTGTTTCGATCGATACTCACCCCTATCCCCGCTCAGGAATTTATGTTGCATCGCTGTCGTGTCACCTAACGTTGCAATGCCATAATGTTACAACGTTACAATGTTACAATGTTACATCGTTGGCATGTTATAACGTTACAAGGTCGCAATCTTACGACGTTGCAATTTCGCGACAATGCAATATTACGATGTTACATCCTTGCAATATTATAATGTTACAACGTTACAATAATCTTATAACAATGCAGTATAACGATGTTACATCATTGCAGTATTATAATTTTATACCGTTACAATTTTTGCAATGTTACAATGAAAAATTCATTAGAACATTATAGTGTTGCAACAATGCGATGTTATAATGTTACAACCTTGCGATGTTACATCGATACAATAATGCAACGTTCCAATATAACGTTGTTTACATCATTAGTATAACGATGCAAGGATACAATATCATTACATTGTTACGAGTCAATGTTACATTGTTACAGTGTCACAATGTTATATAGTTACAGCGTTACGATGTTAGAATGTTACATCAATGCAACGTTATAATGTTACAACAATATTGTAATGTTATAGTGTTGCGTCGTTGCAATTATACAATGTTGCATCGTTATATCGTTGCATTGTTACAATGTTGCATCGTCACACTATTGCGATGTCAAAATGTTCCATTACGTCGCATTGCCAATGTTGCACCGTTCTATCGTTGCAATGTTAAAATGTTCCATTACGTTGCATTACGTTGTTACATCGTTACAACTATGAAACGTTACAATATTATTACATTTCATCGTTACAAAGTTATGCATTATTCATATTTATTCATATTTAAAAAAATAACATTTAAATTGTTTTTATGAAAAAATATATTACAATTATTTTAATACTAATGTATAATTAATAGATTGAATTTAATTAATAACGTTACATCGTTTCAACAAATTAGTTTATTCGTTCATTTATTTATTCGTTTGCACAAAATACAATTACAACTGCAACTCGACGAATTATAAATATTCTCGAAAATTGGATTTCCAAAGAAAACCCCCTGCACTGGTACCAGCGAAGGAGGCTAAGAAAGAGAAGGGAGAACAGAGAGAGAGAGAGAGAGAGAGAGGTTAGGGGGCTGCTAAAAGGGGGTGCAAATAGAGGGCTAGCGTATAGGTTTGACGTATACATACTACGGGGCGCAGTTGGGTCACGCGAAGAATGGGCGGGACGATTCCAAAAATAGGAACATTACCGATAAGGTCTTCCAGGCGCGCCACCGTAGGGGTAAGTTCCTCCTGTCCGATGCGATGGCAGGTGATAAAGCCGGAGGGCCACTAAAACAGGGGTGAGACTGAGGGAGAGGAAAGGGCGCGAGGAAGAAAATTAAAGGGTAGCTAGGTAGGTAGCTAGGTACCTAGTAGGTAGTAGATGGATGTCGGCTGGGGGAGCGTCGAACTGCCTGTTAAAGTTCAAACAGTACCAATGCGAGTCCTTTAAAGCGTCCACCTTCTACCCCCGACTCCCTCGAGGGGGTAGTTTCCTTTTTCTATTTTTCTTCTCTTTTTTTTTCTTAATAACGAAACCGTTCCTCGGAAAAGGACGAGGGCTTCCACGTAGATCGGCTAAGTTTTTTTACGAAGCGACTGTGGAAAATAAACGGGGGGGGGGGGGTCGAGGGGGTGGCTGGTGGTTTAAGGGCCGAGGCAAGTTAGCCCCGTAGAAACGAACGGTTGTATACAAACGAGCAAAACTATTGATCCGCGAGTAGTCACGCGATTCCCTCATAGAACGCCACTCAAGCCTTTCCTGTGCCTTTTTTCCAACCCCATCACCCACCACCCACCACCGCCTTGTTCCTTCTTCCGTCAGCTCGAAAACTTCGCGGAGCGGTGATTTCTTATAATTCCGCACCCTCGAGATCCCGCTTTGATTCCGCCCCAAGCGGGAAACGGAAAAAAAAAATAAATTGGAAAGAAGTTTCCGGTTGCAACAATTTCCCCGAATTCCTGTTCCCGATCGTCCGCTGATTGGCAGAATGATGGAGATTCGGATCTGCGCAGATCCACTGCGCAGCTAAGCGAGCAACGAGTTTTCGAGCCTCCAAATTCGAGCTAGGCCCCGTCTTGCGATAATAATAATAATAATAATGGTAACTGGCGTAAAAATTAAAATAATAAAGATAACAACAACAACAATGATGATGATGATGATGATGATCGTAATAATAATAATAATAATAATAATAATAATAATAATAATAATAATAGTAATAATAATAATAATAATAATAATAATAGTAATAGTAATAGTGATAGTACAAGCGATAACAATAATATTAGCAGTGATAATAATCATGATGATAAGAGTAACGAGTTGCCTTATTATCAACGTAAAGAAGCGCCGCGACGCACGGAAACTCGAGGGACGAAAGGAAAAAGAGAAAAAAAGGAAACAAATTAAAGTAAGGTAAAGAAAAAAAAGAGAGAAAAGGGAGGGAGAGGTGGGGGAGGCCGGGGTGAAAAGAAAAGGTTTGCTAAGCCGAGCTAAGTTCGCAGCGAGTTGAATTGAGCTGAGTTGAGTTAAGTTGAGTTGAGTTGGTTATCGATCGGGTGTAAAACGTTGGTGGAAACGTGATGATTTTTTACACGTCCGTTTATTGGACATGTGATGATGTGTGTGTACTTACTTTGTAAACACATTTGTCTCTTATTCCACCTTCCCCCCCTTCCTCTTCTCCCTCTCTCTATCTCTTTGTCCTGTTTTTATGATCGTTAATAAAGGAGCAAAGAAACATACGTCCATTAGAAATTCACCGAAGGGATGGAAGAAGGTGAAAAAAAAGAGAGAGAGAGAGGAAAAAACATGGCAGTTATTAGTTTATCTTTTTTTTTCTTCTTTCCTTATTTAGTTCCATAGCTGTCGCGGCTTATAAGCGGAGTGTCCGATCGACGCGACGTACGGCGCGTCGATTGGATATTTATACAACACCGCACCCTATATACGAGTACGCGTCCGAGACTCGCGGCGAGTCGACGAGGCGGAACTCGGTGGATCGACGCTCGCTACAATCTTTTTATTTCCTCCTGAAACGATATCTCGAGCCCAGGGAATCGAATTATCGATGGTGGCGACCTCCCCGACCGACTTGAAGCGATATCTGATTGCGATTGGGAAGTAAGGGTCACGTGGGTTTCGGTACATGCGCAGATCTACTGCGCAGCCAAGTGGCTTTATACCCGCGATTGACAATATTTCAGCGACACTCCATTGGATCTTTCGATTATTCGGTTTTGCGATCATTCGACATTTTTCTCTTTCGATCCCTCGATTTTTGGATCTTTATATTTTTCGATTGTTCGACCTTTTCATTTTTCGTTCCATCGATTCTTCGACCCTGACATTATTGTATCGTTCGATTTCGTGATCATTCGACATTATTCTTCGATTCCTCGATTTTTGGTACTTAATATTTTTCGATTGTCCGATCTATCGGTTGTTCGACACTTTTATTTTTCGATCCATCGATTGGTCTACCCTCGGATTATTCGATCTTCCATTCCTTTGCTTATTCGACCCGTCGCGTCGACACTTTGATTTATCGATTTTTCGATACTTGGATGTCAAAACTCGCGCCAATTACATCATCGAAAGCAGTGATCGAGTGGAAAAGGGTGAGAGGGGGTGGGGCTGACACGTATCGAGTCCACGCCGGCAATCATACGAATGGATGCGATTTAAGGCGGTTTCCGGAAATGGGAAATGGGAAATGATGTCAGCGACGAGAGACTGACTCGATATCGTTCACACACACACACACACACACACACCGAGAGAGAGTCCAACTCATACCTTCGTTCCTTCATTGCACGACACTGAGTACCTAATATGCGTATTTGTTTGTATGTGTTACAATACAACCGAGCCTATTGAAATCGACGCGTCATTTCGTTGAAGAGGAAGAGAAGGAGGGGGGGGGGGGGGGGGGGTGGAGTAGGAGTACTTAAAATGGTCAGGAAAAGGGGAGGAGGAGAGGTGCCAGAAAATAGCTACCACTTTCCAGGGGTTACTCGACTGCCGGCACTGCCAGCGCCATTATTCATCTATCGTAATAGTTTGCATGACTCTGCAATTATTATCGAACGCCAATTTGCCTTCTTCCTCCCTTTCCCTTTTCCTTTCCCTGTCCCTTTTCGTTCCCCCTCTTCCCCCCTCTGTAATTTCACCACCTCCTTTCCCGTAGCGGGCGGCATAAATAAAACATACACGCGTGTACCTAACTCCCTTAACTCGCGCCTCGTCGCCCATCATGCAAATCTTATGCGCTGACAATGAGTCGCAGCAGTAGAAGTATGCGTGTATGAATGTATGCACTCGCATATTTGCATTACATCGCATCGCATCGCATCGCATCGCATCGCATTGCATCGGATCGGACCGGAAATGCATCCAACACCCCATAGGAGAATTAACGGGGGGTTCCTATAGAAATAATACTAATACTAATAAGTAGTAGTGGTAGTAATAATAATAATAATAACAATAATAGTAACGAAAAATCCTATTTCCGACGAACGAAAGGGTCGGGGGGGGGGGGGGGTTGAAGATGGAATGATCGGGATGGGGAGAGGGGGGAGGAGATCCGAGTTTAAGTAAAGTGTAGTCGGTAGCGAATGCAGGTTATGCTTATAAAGTCCGGTGGTGTGGTGGTGGCGGCGTAGTAGATGAGGAGAGCGAAGCGAAGCGAGGCCTAGCCGGCCGCGGGGTTGATCAATGCGTGTGTATACACGTGGGCTGGCATGGCAACGCGGTCGATAAATACCCTCGCTCTGTATGGACATTATACCTACATACATGCATACGTACACACTCAGCCGGCTACTTCCGGTTTCAACCGTTGCCTTTTCGAAACTACCCCTTTTCCGTGCTTCTTTTTTTCCTCCCTTTCAACCCCTTGTTCTTTTTTTTATTCTTTATTTTTCTTGGGTACCTTTTTTTGTCCATTTGATATTTTCGATCCTTTATTTTTATAAATTCCTTCTTTTTTATTATTATTATTTTTGTTATTATAATTACTAATACTACTACTACTACTATTATTATTATTATTATTATTATTATTATTATTGTTGTTGTTATTTATTTTATATTTCTATGTTTGTTGTTAAATAAATTGCCAAAAGCCAAATTTGCTCCAATTAAACATCTTGTTGATTATTTTT
The DNA here is from genome assembly GCA_949825005.1 of Gasteruption jaculator. Lineage (NCBI taxonomy): Eukaryota > Metazoa > Arthropoda > Insecta > Hymenoptera > Gasteruptiidae > Gasteruption > Gasteruption jaculator. Next base: position 11,197,636 of record OX463764.1, on the reverse strand, counting down.
TGATACACATACTTATACGCACACATGCTCAATACACACACACACACACACACACACACACACACACACACACACACACACACTCTCTCTCTCTCTCTCTCTCTCTCTCTCTCTCTCTCTCTCTCAAAATATGATATACCTAATGACGAGTAATTATGGATGTACGAAAACCGGAAATAAAAGAAATCCCGGTAGAAAAGGAAAACGCTGTAGAAAAGTGGAACTCCGTCGATGTGGGTACCAGCAGGCAGGCAGATCGTCTCCGGTCGTTTCCTAGTCGTTTTTATCGCTATCGGGTGATTAAAAGGCAAGAAAACAAAACGAAATGATGTCGAAGTCGGTGCCGACGTTCTTTTTACCTTCATTTTCCTTTAATAACGAAAACAAATTGTATTTTATATTCGATTTCTTAATTATAATAATAATACTAATAGTAATAATAATAATAATAATAATAATAACAATAACAATAACGACAACAATAATAATAACAGTAAAAATAATACATATAAAATAAGAAGGGATTCGGGAAAATAAATATGAACGTACCAATACATTCTTGTTTTTCACCTTTTATTATCCTTTATTTATTTTTCCAAATATTTTTAACATTTTCATAATTTTTCCCTCGAAGCAATTTTTTATTATTATACTTTCGAGTTTCCCTAATTTCCATTTATACCATTTCCCTTTCGGTCCCTTTCGTTTCTCTGATTTCCTCATTTTTCCCAATTTTCCCGAACAATTTTGCGAATTCCGATATCTCGCATTCCAATTTCTTTCTTCCCCACTCGCATCGAATCCCAAATTCGAGTTTATCGCGATAACAATAACAATAATAATAATAATAGTAACGATTATAATTTTTTGTTTTTTTTTCTGTCTTTTTCAGATTCTTCGTGTTTGTCCAATTCTCCTCCGGATCACATGGTGGTGGTAACAGCAGCTGTTGCGTTGGACTTGTGACGCGATCCGACCGACCAACCAACCATGGATGGATCAATGGACGGACGGACGGATGGACCGACTGACTGACCGATGGATGGACGGACGTCCAGCGAGTGATGGCATTGCAAGATCCACGATATTCACTTACACATCTGTGAATTCTTCCAGTGCCAAGATCCGCCAGGACGCACCTGTGCGTTACCTGCGTACGTCTATGGCGAAAGTATGTGTATTATTGTTGTTGTTGTTGTTAATATTATTCTTATTATTATTATTAATTTTCGTATTTGGAATCTTAAAAAGAGATGAAAATGGAGAAATTACAAACAATACCAATAATAACAATAATGACAATGATTGCAATAATAATCATAATAATAACAACAACAACAACAATAATACAAGTAACAATAATAAGAAGAATAAGAATAATAATAATGATGACGATGATGATAAAAATAAGAATAATAAGAATGATGATAACAACAATAATAATGATGATAATAATAATAATAATAATAATAATAATAATAATAATAATAATAATAATAATAACAACAACAACAATAACGATAAGGATAAGGATAATAATATTAGCAACAACGAAGAAAACAGTAACAATTGCAATAAAAACGTCCGTTAAAATTTTCCTTTCAATAATAACAATAACAATAATAATAACAACAATAAGAAGAAGAAAAGGAATAACAACAATAATAATAATGATAACAACAATGACGGTAACAAATTGTAAATTCAGCCCGCAATCGTTGGACAAATTAAAATAAATTTGCGATGAAAGCTATACTGGAAATAATAATTATAACAATAAAAATGGTAACACCAATATGACACTCGTAACAAAAACGACGAACATAATAATAATAATAATATTAATAGTGAATTTCACTTGTTACGATAAATTCCAGATCAATTTCCCCAACGAATGATAAAAAAAGGTATCGCTAACAATAATAATAACAACAAGAACAATAATAAAAACAATAGTAGTAGTAGTAGTAGTAGTATTATAGAAGTAATGATAATAAAAATATTAATGAAAATAATAATAGTAATAATAATAATAAGAATAATAAAAATAATACCGATACCTTTAACCAATTTACGAAATTCCGATATTATCCCAAAAACCAAAAAGCAATAATTTCGAAAATTTGTCCCTTCGCTTTTGTTTTTTTTTATCTCCTTCGAAAACACTAACGTAACGCCGATTCGGAACGGGAGACGATACATCTAGGAAAACTCAACAAAAAGAAAACCAAAAAAGAAAACAATAAAGCAGCGAAAGTTTAACAAAAAGAACAGAGATAATAATCAGCACTCACTAAAAACTACCCCCGACTGACGTTCCATCCCAGAACCAACCCTGATCAAATACCTCACCCTCCCCTTTGCCTATTTTTCCTCTGATTTCCATACCTCCCGCGCCCCTCCAAAAAAAGGAAAAATAGATGAAAAAAAAGCAAAGAAGATAGAAAAAAAGACGCGAACACAAAAAGAAAATCTTCGGTTAAAATTTTATTGTCGAAAATCTGCTTTTTCACGAAAAAAGGAAAAAAACAAAGATAAAGAAGAATTTAAAGAAAAAAAAACACAATTTGAAGGAGGAAAATTTCCCCAATTTTGTTTTGGCTTCTTTTTTCCTTTAATTTTCCAATAAAGGGAACTTTTCTTTTTTTAATCTTTTTTAAAAGAAAAATAGAATATTCTCTTTGAACAAAAAAAAAAATTTATCTACATTTCTCGACGAGGTCGAAAAACGGGAAAAATGAAATAATGTTTCAATGTAATAAAAATAATCATAATAATAATAGCAATAATAATGCAACAAAAATGAATTAATGCAACAAAATGAATTTAAAAGAGGCACCGAAAAAACAGAGTTTAGGGAGAAACGAGCACCCCAATGACGCCGACAACGACGATGACGACCGTCGTCCGGTCGAGTCCGCGTCCGACTGACTCGGATCTGCTCGACTGACTTCTGCGGCTACACTGAAGTTGAACCCCCGAGGTAACGAGTAACGACACGCGGGGGTTGAAAAGGCCGGGAGAAGAGCGCGAACGAAAAAAAAGAGAGGAAAGAAAAGAAAAGCAGAGAAAAAAAAAGTGGGGGGGTAAATACATCCTTACGCTCATATGCCAACACTCCACAGCGACTGCGCAACCCTCCTCTCCCCCTTTCCCCTCCCTCCCGAAACGTTATTCGCCGGAAACCACCCCCTTGCGTTTCCACCAACCCTCGTTTCCACGTCTACCCCCACCCTCGCGATCCGTGTGTGTTTCGTTCGAAATCACCTTGACTATTATCGCAATGTCCATTTACAACGCAAACAAGGGCGGCAGGGGTGAGGGCAGTGGGGGAAGGTGGAAAAAGACGAAGAGAGGGGTGTCAGTACCGGTTCCCAACGACAGGTGGCTCTCCCTTGAAATTTTCAAAAAGTAGCGGATCCAACCCACGACCCATCATCGCCCCGAGTCATTTTTTTCCGCTAGAATGCGTTCGGTTTGGGGTAAGGGGTGGGTCCGTAACTTTTTGAACACCCTGTACATGTATTTATACTCTATATAGCTCTACACAGCTCGAGGTGGTAGGAAAGAAAACAACAAAATAAAAAATGAGGTAGTAGTTCGAATTTGAGACGCTAGGTGGCTACGTTTCCCGAAAACGAGAGCTTTGGGTCCAAGACAAACCAGAATGCAGTCGCAAAGCTTAGAAAAGAGTATTATGATGACGTAAAAGATGACGTATCCCGGAAAAGAATGATGGCGAAGACAGGGGGAGGCGGGGGAGGAGGGGGAATATAACTAAGTCTCTTTTCTTATTTTTAATTTTTGTTCTCTATTCCTTCTCCCTCTCTCTCTCTCGTTTTCTCTCCATCCCCCCCTCCCTCCCCCACTGCCACCTACTCGTAATCTTTAGAATGCCGTCGGATCAGATGTAACTGATATGGCGAGACAGGTGTTAGGTAATGGACAGACAAGGCGGTCAGCGAATCGTTACAATTTTTTTTCCTGCCCGTGCGCCCGCGCTTGCATTCGTGGATGTGTGCGTGAGTCTGCCCATACCTGTGCATACACACACACACGTACTATACACGAACAATGCCTTCTACACGTAAGTAAATACATCATCCTCCTCCAGCGGGGTATCGCGCTCCGACGTGAAATTAGCCAATGGCCGGTGTCCTAGATTCGGGCGGATCGTGAAATTGCGAAAGTACGCGCCGTCTCCGGCGCGCATAGGACGGTGGCTTTATATGGAACATTGCGGAGAACCGATCGCTTTTCCCTTTCTTTTGCGCGACAACCAGGAATTGGGAATTTGGAGTTAGGAACTAGAAATCCCTGCTACCGATCGTTATTGTTATCATTATTATAATTATAATTATTATTATTTATTATTACTATTATTATTATTATTATTATTATTATTATTATTATTATTATTATTATTATTATTATTATTATGGCTATCGGTTCGATCGATAGCGAAAGCAAGTTCAAGGTCATCCACACTCACGACCGCTACAGTTGCTTGCCTTCTTATTCGCTTGACTGACCGACCGACTGACTGACCGACTTTCACTTTCGACCTATTTTGAGTTTCCAGATTTCCAATGTTCGCGGGATCAATGGCGTCTTTCCGAACTCCACTTCCTTTCTTAACAATAATCGCATTGAGTGAACGTTTCACTACTTTCCCTCTCTCTCTCTCTCTCTCTCTCTCTCTTTTTGCCTCTCTTCCTCCCACTGCTCACTCCGCCCCCTTTCGACACGTGACTTCACCTCAACCAATAAAAAAATAGTAGGAAGCGAAATGGTAGATATGACGAATCGGGGATGATCTTCTACGCATGCGTGGTGTCTGTAGAAACTTTCTACGCATGCGTGGTAGAGCTACGGGACTTCCCTCGCCTGCGCAGTAGCTCCTGGGAGCGAATTCTAACCTACATGATAGCGTTTTGATCTGCGCAGTAGTCTTTCGCGGTGTTTGAATCCACGCAGAAGCAATTCGGAGGGAACTTTGACCTGCGCAGTAGGTTTTCGGGGCGTTTGAACCTGCACAGAAGCAATTCGAAGGGAACTTTGATCTGCGCAGTAGCTTTTCGGGCGATTAAACCCGTGCAGAAGCAATTCGCACGGAAATTTGACCTGCGTAGTAGCTTTTCGGGGTATTTTAACCTGCGCAGTAGCATTTGGGGAGGATCTTTGACCTACGCAGCAGCATTTAGGAAGGATCTTTGACCTACGCAGCAGCATTTAGGAAGGATCTTTGACCTGCGCAGTGGCTTTTTGGGGCATTTGAACCTACGCAGGAGCATTTCGGAGGGGATTTTTGCCTGCGTAGTAGCTTTTCGGACAAGTACACCTGCGCAGAAGCAATTCGAATGGAGTTCCACCTGCGCAGTAGCTTTCCGGGGTATTTAAACCTACGCGGTACAATTTGGGAGGGAATTTTGACCTGCGCAGTAGCTTTCCGGGGTATTTACACCTATGCAGTAGCATTTCGGAGGGATCTTTGACCTGCGCAGTGGCTTTTCGGGGCATTTCAACCACCGCGGTAGGGTTTGAAGGGACTCCAATGTGCGCAATGGATGTTTCGAACAGAATAATAGCGCCAATTACCTGATTTACGTATCCTCGGCTATGCCGAGAGCTCCGACATTGGAAAAGACGAGCGCCGGATATCCAGCCGATAACCGCACGGCATGTAGAGATAACACCACTTACACTCGAGACGTTCACCACCAAATCACGAACGACACAGGTAAACACACAAACTGGATTGTAACAACGATGACAATGATGATGATAATAGTAATAGTAACAATAACAATAACAATGTTGACACCAAAGGAATATAAGGTTTCCTCGCGAAAGCCTTAATTGAGGCTCGACCTTATTGAGGTATATTCAAGAAGCGCGATAAGCCGATATCGATCGATAAGTTCATTCGCGATAGGGAAAAAGAGTGAGAGGGAGGGGGTACTTTTTTAAATTGCTCCGAATTTCTTTTTTGAGAAAGGAAATCGATTTGCGAGCTTAGACACTTCGATTTCCGATACCTCGAATTTCGGTACTTTGATCATTCGATTTTCGATAATTCGATAATTCACGTTTCGATACTTCAGTAGTTCGATTTTCGATACATCGGTAGTTCGATTTTCGATACTTCGATTTTCGATACTTCGATTTTCGATACTTTGATGATTCGATTTTCGGTACTTCGATTATTTGATTTTCGATCTTCGATAGTTCGATTCTCGAAATTCGATAGCTCAATTTTCGGACTTCGATGTATCGATTTATGAGCTTCGATATATCGATTTTCGGGCTTCGATACTTAGATCTTCGGGAGGATCTAGGATCGATAAGTCGACGCGCGTCCCGACGGGAGGTTTTCCAACAACTACACGCCGGTTCAAAGTCGGCGTGTAGTGTCTTTCTCCCCCTTCCCTCCCTAACTGCCCCGGAGTGCATTCACTGCCCTCCGCGCGCGAGAGTGAGAAAGAGACAGAGAGAGAGAGAATGGGAAGGAGGGAGGGGACGTAGAACCTTTGTTTCGCACACGGCGGGGCCGGAGAACCCATGATGCATGTGCATATGTGCATACGGCATGTGTGCATAAATGAGTGCGTGTATGTGCGTACTTACCTTCTGTTTCGCCTTTTTCATTTCTCTCGATGAATCAAGATCAACATCGATCGATAGTGAATATCATTGTTATTATTATTATTATTCTTGTTGTTGTTATTGCTTTTTTTTCTTAGATCCTGGAAACGGGATATCGCATTTTTAAATTTGATTCCCGCCTCTCCTCCCTGCGCATGCGTAGATGTTTTAACCGTTGATGATGATGATAATGATAATAATAATAATAATAATAATAATAATAATAATAATAATAATAATAATAATAATAATAATAATAATGATAATAATGATAATAATAATAACGTAATCAAAAATAACAAAAATATTGAAATTATTATTAAAATATTATTAATATTATTGATGATGATGATAATAATAATAATAATCTCCACATTCGACACCCGGTACAAGCACTTCCAATAAATGTAACAAGTGTCCCGTTAATCATTAGTAGTAATAAATAATAATAATTAACAATAATAATTATATACAATCCTGAATTTAAAGGACACCAGTTATTCTGGCTTATCGGCTTTTAGTAAATATTTACTCGAGACCCTGCCTTTACATTTTCACTGTAGCTAACTGAAATTAGAGTTTCAAAAATCACAACGCTAGATGGCCTAGTTGAGGATTACGCGTCTCTATAGTTATAGGCAAAACACCAATATGTATAAGACGGAATTTCACGATTAAGGAGTAACCGGTGGCCGCGATGGCTCAGTTGGACAAAGCTCCGCTACCACGTACGGAGAAACGCGAGGAGGAAGGTCCTTGGTTCGAAACCAGGTAGCGGACACTAATATTTCTTTTCTCCATGTATTACCCCTTTTTCGCTCAAATTCATTGCTTCGTCTCGACATCTGCGAAAATTCAATTGTAAAAAATTTAAGTGATTTGGATTAAGCGTCCCCTAACCAAACCTCGTCCTTACCCAGCGAACACAGTTACATAAATGTTGCGTTAAATTTACCAAACTGAAACTCACACGTGACATAACATAGTAGTCACCAGAAGCTCACACGTGACTCACAATTTCCCACTCATTTGTGTAAAAATGTGAGGTAACGTTATGTTATGAGAGATATATATATTTCCGTTATATTTATGCGACATCGATGCAACGTAACGCAAAAAAATGTATTCGTTGCAACTGACAAAATGACCTAGGGGAATTGCGCCCAAAACGGCATATCTGGGCAAAACGGCATATTGAGGGTTTTGATCCTATCGTGCACATTTGGATGTTGCAAATAGTACACATATACTGTTACGTCACTAGCTGCTCACAGACCTACATGGCTGCACTGTGCGTCGCCGTTGATGGTTGATACATCGTCATTAAGATAAAATCATGTTCACGAAATTATTTTCTCTTCAATTATCAATGTACTCTATGGCAATAAATTGCACTTTTCATTTGGGAGCTTCTATGCTAGGAAGCATACATACTAGTAGAATGTACTTTGTGTAGTTTCATTTCTGAATATCTAACCTATACAATCTTACTAACACAAAAGCCAAACTGGTGCAAAACGGGCAAAATGGCTGGCCCAAAATGGCATACTATGTCATTTTGCCCTTAGCGGTAAAAACTGAGTCATGGAATAATAATATAGAACTTTTAGGCAGAATGGTTAACAAATACCAAAGAACTAACAATGAATTTATTTTATTTTTTTTTTACTTTATGATACTAATTTTTGTTTGGAACTAACAAAGAGTTTTTTTTACGTTATGAGAGAGATCTATTTTTGTCAGGTAGGTACTACCAAAGAATGTATTTTTTAATTTTATACGAGAGTTATTTTTGTATTGTTGAATAACAACAAAAACATAAAACAATAAAATATATATTATAATACGGCAGAAAGCGTCAGTATGCCATTTTACCCAGGATATCAGAGCAAAATGGACTTTTACATCATATTTCGAAATCTTAAATTACAAATCTATTCATTCATATAAAAATAAAAACTTTTGTCGCAGGTAAGGGAAATAACCATAGATTCTATTGCAGTTTTGGGTGTCATTAAATTGTTATTGGTTTTGCCTTAGGATGCCTTCAAACAAAAAGTATGCCATTTTGGGCGCAATTCCCCTATATGTTACAAAGGATTTTTTTGTTGTTTAACCCTCAAGCGACCAGGTTAAATGTAGAAACGTATGTGGCCAGGTGGGGTCCGCGCGGACCCCACACATTTTTTGACAGAAATCGATCTGTTTGATTTCAAAAATTCCATTTTTCGATGAATTTTAGGGAAAGTAAAGTGTTTTTTTATTGAAAAAGAGTGATTTGTTTGTTTTTTGAAGCATTTACTTTTAAATTATTTCATGAAAACATATTATACGAGTAATCGAAAAATCGCATTAAACGTGCTCTGGGGTCCGATTGGACCCCACTTGGTACGCTGTAGAGTTAAAAAGCCTATGAAAAAATCAAGTAAACGCGATAATTCGTGCAAAACTAAACCAGTAAGGTACTGGTAGCAGTAGTTGACCATGTACCAGTAGTTGACCATTTTCTAAAAAAACCATAAAAAATATGATTTTAATAAGACGTGATGGTTTTATTTTGATGAAAGTGCACATCTTATAAAAATCTTATTTTTTACGGTTTTCTAGAAAATGGTCAACTACCGGTACATGATCAACTACTGGTGCCTTTACCTTAAATGTCGCGCTTTCTAAAATACCATGAAAATGTGTAGTCGCAAGACATTCTTTATTGAATTGTAACGTAATAATTCCATTACCACGGTGTAACAATTAATAGCAACGAGCGTTACCTCGCGTCAAAAGTTCAGTTTACTTTATTTTGTAATAACGATTATTTGATTCTCGAAATTTTCATAAAAAGTTCGAATGTCATGTACCAAGTCAAATCCGATAGATAACTGTTACGTAACGTAAAAGTAACGAGTTTACATTCGGTTGGAGTAACGCTATTACGCAATCGACACGTAACGTAGAAATATCCAATGTTACATCCAATCAAAGTAAGGTAAATATAAATATAACTGATATATAACATATGAGTAACAGCGTTACGTCGCATAAACGTGACACTCATATATGACTCATATGTAACAAGGTAAATAATCGTTACGTGACATAATAAACAAATTGTTGTGTCATCGTTATATAAAACAAATGTAACAAAAGAAGGTAACTCGCGATTTCTGTGCAATGTAACATTTATATTTTGCGTTCACTCGGTGACTACGTCTGGTACGGCCTTTGCCAAAGTTACCAGGCGTAGGGTAATTTCTATAGCTGTCCAAATACGTACTGTGCGGTATCAGATAGTCTGTTACGCACTTTCGAAATTACCCTACGCCCGGCAACGCTGGTCTTTGCAATTACTTCGAGTAAATATTTACTGTAAGTCGATAAGTCAGAGCAATTGACAACCGTCGAATTCGTCATCGCATAACAGGGGTCGCGGTACAAAGGTTCACGGAGCCGAAAGATGGCGCTAGGTGCTGAAAAACTGAAGGGCCGTAGCTCTTTCCACGGATTCTGAAAAGTTTAAAAAAAAATAGTAATCCAATTTGTTATAAGGGTCAGATGCGTGACATATCTGGGCCAACACCTTTTCTGTACGATTCATATTTTTCAATTAAAAAAAATGTAAATCACGAAATCCACAATAATTATTACGTACTTGATCCAAACGTTCCGATCAATCAAAACCGTCGAAGAAGGTCACTCCCGTTCAGGCCGCGCCGGTCGTAACACTTGCGATTGGCGTATACCGTTGCGACCCACGCGGCGTGAACGGAGTCACGTAAACTCGGAGTGGAATTCCCACCACCTCCTACCGCCATCTCGCGGCGTCAAACTCTCATACCGCATACCCTGTATATCAGAGCTTAAGGTAAACATAGAAAATTCCAGTTTTTTGTTAAACTTTTCTGGAAAATTATACTATAAATGCGACTGCCGTCATCTGGTAAAAACCGCGCCATTTTTTAAAGATAACACTGTTCATGACAACCAGACGCCTAGAGCCATATTATTGTCTGTATTAACTATATCTTTCTGTTGTTCTTTACAGTTTATTCACAACATGTAACCACAATGTAACTGAACTTGAAAATAAACTGTTTGAAAAATGAAAAAAAAATCTGACATCACACGAAAATTCCAGTTTTTTGTTAAACTTTTCTGGAAAATTATACTATAAATGCGACTGCCGTCATCTGGTAAAAACCGCGCCAATTTTTAAAGATAACACTGTTCATGTCAACCAGACGCCTAGAGCCATATTATTGTCTGTATTAACTATATCTTTCTGTTGTTCTTTACAGTTTATTCACAACATGTAACCACAATGTAACTGAACTTGAAAATAAACTGTTTGAAAATGAAAAAAAAAAAAAAAATCAGAGCTTAAGGGGTTAGGTCACCCTAGAGGCCGAAAAAATAGGCCATTTTTGGGATTTCTTTCAGAGAAACTGCAAAATAAGACGTGATTATAAAAAAGGATGGTTATTATACATATCATTGACTGTATACACTAATTTTTTTGAAGCGATTAATTTCAAAATGGTGGCTGCGTAGCGTTTCTGCGATAACGCCTCCGTTTTTCCAGGGTAAACTGCCGAAAACACGGTTGAGTCAACGACTTTTTTTCGATTATGTATAACAGCAGCTATCAGACCACGTACGATTCTTTCGATATTTTGATTTTTGGCAAAATGGCGCACTTCTAAAGTAAATAGTGAAGAATTTGCCTAAAAAATCGTCAGAAAATTGTTAATATCAAATGAACCATGCAATATAAAAAAAATAATCGTACGTAGTTTGATGGATAATGTATTTTTGAAGATATATTTAAAATTTCAAGTGAATCGTTTGAAAATTGTCCGAGTTCTGTTTTCGGCAAACTTGAAAAATGTAGTTTCGAGATAAACGCGTTTGAAATTTTTAGTAGCTTGCTGCAGACCGGGCGGCCGTGTACTAAAATTGGAATACCGAGTACTTAGAGATTTGTCCCGGCCACAATCTTTTGGGACATCATTTTCGAAAAAATTGATTCTTTGAAAATCCCAGAGTGGCCTAATACGAACCAATTTATATTTAACAATTACTTTTAATAATGAGTAAAAATAATAACAGTAATTTTATTATTGTTATTAAGTACGCAAACGTTATGAATTAATTTAAAATCGATACCGGGTGTCGCATTCGAAATATGTATAATAATAATAATAATAATGCAAAAAAAAGATTGGCATGGAAACGAAATTTGGAAGAGGGGGGAGGGGGAGATATAATAATGATAATAATGATGATGATAATAATAATAATAATAATATTAATAACAATAATAATAACGAAACGTATGAGAATTGTACTATATTTTCGCTTTTACTGATTTTTTTAAATCTTCTTTTTCTTTTTATTAAACAGAGAAAAAAAAAGTTAAATACAAAAGGAGGAAAAAAAGAAGAATATTGTTTCCTTTTTCCATTTCAGTTTGAGTTGTTATTATTAATTATAATATTTGTTTGTTTCTTTCTTTCTTTTATTTTGTTCTATTACGATTTTCTTTGCTTTGTCCTCCGCCTTTCTGACTTATTATAAATAACTGCTCTCTCTCTCGCTTTCTTTCTCTCTCTTTCTTTCTCGCTTTCTCTCTTTCACTCTCGTAATATTTATATGTCTATATTTTATTTCTATATTTATATTTGTATTTATATTTATATTTATATTTATTTATATATATATCTATCGGTATATATATGTATGTACAACGTAACACATACGTACGCTCTTACGTATTACGTTGTACACATGTATATGCATAAATTAATTAAGAAAGGAAAATTAATACAATAAAATAATAATAATAATAATACAATACAATAAAATTGTGTCAGAATCAATATTTATATTCTTATGGAAGAAGAGAATGAGTGAGTGTAGTCAGGGTTGAGGAAAGCGTTATTTTTATTTTTATTTTATTTCTAATTTTAATTTTTTCAAATTACCCGGAGATTCTTTGTCACTTCTGATTAAAATCAATTTAAAAGAAATGAATGCAAAGATACTATTATTATTATTACAATTATTATTATATTTATATTAATAACAATAACAATAATAATAACAACAACAACAACAACAATAATAATAATAGTAATAATAACAGTGACAATGTTGTTGTAGTTATTATTATTATTAATAATGTTACTATTAATTAAACGATCAAAAATTAATAATCATGATAATAATAATAATAATTATTATTAACATTATTACAAACAACATCGATTAATTTAAAAACAATTTTCGATAAATTTATTTTTTAAAAATAGAAGAAGAAAAGAAAAAACAATTTCTTTTTTATTGATTTATCGAGCGGCAAATTTTTAAAATCGCTTTCCTCGACGCGCATATTTTTTTGTCCGAAACAAAAAAATAAGAACGGTAAAATAAAATAAAATAATAAAAATATATATAAAAAAGAAAGGGCATGACGAAGAGATATGTACAAGGAGATATAATAATATACATACGACACTTTTCCTTTTAATAAAAAAATTGCGATTATTTTCTTCTTCTTTTTCTTCATCGCGACTTTTCTTCTTCTTCATTTTCATTTTCGTTTAAAAAAATTATATATATATATATACGTATTTATATATATTATCCGCTCCCGCCCGGAAACGAAGACAAGGTTTTTGTCACTCGAGTATCTATTTCCTCATTTTTGTTCCTTTTTTTTATTAAAAAAAAAACGAACAGAACAGATCTTTTGTAAAATCCTTTCCTAAAGAACCACTGGAATGTAGTAAGAACTTTCTCCTCCTTCCTTTAATTTTATCCTCTCGTGCTTTCTAAAATAACAAACGAAAAAATGAATCAAAAATAAAAAATGAGAAAAAGAATGAAGAAAAAAAATGTTTGGTTTAACCCCGATTTCGTTTAGGCCTCTTTAAAAAAAAGAATTTAAAAAAAGAATTTCTAATAATTGTTAATAATAATAATAATTTCGTAATTGTCAGTTGATAATTATTAATTGTCAATAATGAACCACAAGTAATGCGCAGAAATTTCACTTGATCTTCTACGCATGCGAAAGAGCTTCAAAACATGCTCTACGTATGCGCGGGAACTTAGATCGATCTTTTGCGCAAGCGCAGGAGGCCCAATTAACCTTCTACGCAAGCGTAGCGACTTTTACTAATTTTCTGCGCATGCGTGGAAACGTCGAAGAATCTTCCGCGCATGCGCGGTAGCTTCTAATGATTTTCTACGCATGCGTGGAAGCGTTTAAGGATCTTCCACGTATGCGTGGAAGTGACTTTCGAGAAAAACGAGGTGAAATCGCGGAAAAACTGAACAAAATTTCTTTTCATTTTCCTCTTTTCATTTCATTTCCTTTCCTCTTTTTTCTTTTCTTCCAATTTCTTGTTTCATTTCTCCTTAATTTCCAGTTGAATTTCTTTATAAAAACGATTAATCGCACTAATAAACGCTAAACTAACGAACGAACTAACTAACTAACTATGTACACCAATATCGATTAATCGAGCGTAAAAGAGCCGTGTTAAAAAAGATTAGCTTAGCTTAGCTTAGTTTAACTTAACCTTAACTTTAACTTAACTTAATTTCATTTCTCGTTTAAACTAACTTTAATTGTGTAAAAGAGGAGAAAAGAACGACGACTGACTCGAAACTAACAACGAGTTGAAGTAAAGTGAACGATACAATACAGGACGATGTTGTAATTGTTGTTGTTGTTTTTGTTTTTATGGTTACTCAGAAATCCCTCGTTAGTTACTAACAATTATTCAGCAATTATTAATAATTTATTATCAATTACTAAGCAATTATGAGCGACTATTATTAATTGCCGAGTAATAATTAATACGTATAAGTAACGATTAATAATTAATTAGTAATTTATTGATATTAATTACTTACTAATTATTAATGATTATTGAAACTTTTTTTTCCTTCAATTTCTTTCTTTTCTTATCGTTAGCATTTGTTTCTCGATTTCCGTCTTATTTCCCTTCATTCGCGTTTTTTTTCTTCTTTTCTTATTCATTTTTTTTCCCACGTTCTGACGAAACATTCTATCCTCCCCCATCGTTTCCTCTACAGCAGTACACGCAATTATAATAATTATGTCTATATAAACATCTTTGGATTGGACTTTATTACACATTTGATATGACGTTCCTCTCCCACGTCATTTCCTTTTTCTCACTCTTGCCAATTTTCCTCCCATTTATCTTCGTCTCTTTTCTTTTCCTTTCTCTTAATGTTATTTCCTTTTTTCTTTCCTTTCCCCGCGATCGTATGGATTTTCCACCAAAAAAAAATCTATATATATATATAACAAAATTACGAAAAATAAACGTCGGATCCGGAAACTCGTCGTTTCTATTTCACCTATATAATATATATAATATATAATATGTGAAATATATTATATCATATTATACATACATATCTACTTCTCGTTAGCCGGTTCAGTCTCTAGAATTCCAACGAAAAGAGGGAAGGAAGCGCTTATCTGTTATTTGTGCGGTTGCTAGTCGCAAGTTCGTTCCTTCTCCCGGAAGAGAGAGAGAAACGAACGCAAATTCCACGTCCACGAATTCTCCAGGGTAGATAGACACTAAGTTCAGCGAATTCGTTTAATCGCAGGTAGGAGATCCAATAAGCGTCCCGATGATAACGATGACGATGATGATGATGATGATGACGATAATGATGATGTATTAACTAATGAATGTTGGGATGCTTCTTGATCTTAATTCTAATTTTTTTATCTGGATTTTTATCTTGATTTCAATCTTGATCTTGATTTCGATCTTGGTCTTGGTCCTGATTTATATCTCGTTTGTAATCTTCATCTTGATTTTTATCCCGATTTTGTCTTACTCCTGTTCCTGATCCTGATTTTATGCTGATTTAGATCTTCATCTTCATCTTGATTTTTATCTTGATCCGAATCTTATCTCGTTTATCATCTTGATCATCGCCTTGATTTTTATTTCGATCTTTATCTGAATTTCTATCTTGATATTTATATCGATCTTTCTCTCGTTCTTTATCTGAATTTTTATCTTGAACTTGATCCTATTTTTATCTCAATCTAGATCTTGATCTTCATCATGATTTTCATCTAAATCCTACTTTTATCTCAATTTTTATCTCGATTTTAATCTTGATTTTTATCTAGACTTTTATCTTAATTATCATCTTAATCTTTATCTCAATTTTTATCTTGATCTTGATCATATTTTTATCTCGATGTTTATCTTGATCTTCATCCTGGTTCTACCTCGATCGTTATCTCGTTCTTCATCTTGGTTATTATCTTAATCTAGATCCTAATCTTATCACGTTTATGATCTTGATCTTCATCATGATTTTTATCTAGATCCTATTTTTATCTGGATTTTTATCTTGATTTTGGTCTTGATATTTATCTAGATTTTTTTATCTTGATTACCATCTTAATCTTTATCGCAATTTTTATCTCGATCTTGATCCTGTTTTTATCTCGATTTTTATCTTGATCTTGGTCTTGGTTTTTATCTGGATTATGATCTTGACGTCAATTTCAATTTTGATCTTGATTTTCATCCAGATTATGATCTTGCCCTCGATTTCAAT
Organism: Gasteruption jaculator; assembly: GCA_949825005.1. Taxonomy (NCBI): domain Eukaryota; kingdom Metazoa; phylum Arthropoda; class Insecta; order Hymenoptera; family Gasteruptiidae; genus Gasteruption; species Gasteruption jaculator. Next base: position 11,181,364 of record OX463764.1, on the reverse strand, counting down.
CTTGATTTTGGTCCGGATTTTTTTTCTAGATTTTGATCTCGATCTTGATTTATACCTCGATTATGATCTGCATCTTGATCTTGATCCTGATCCTAATTTTTATCTACATTATGATTCTGGATACGATTTTCATCTAGATTATGATTCAGGATTACGATTTTTATCTAGATTATGATCTGGATCCTGATCTTCATTCTAATTTTTATCTCAAATTGTATCTTTATCTCAATTATTATCTTCCTCTTTTTCTCTTTCTCACTCTCCCTCTCGTCCATCGTGGAATCGTATACAAATCGTATTCGCGTCTCTCTCTCTCTCTCTTTTTTCTTTTCTTACTTTTTCATTTTATTCAGACTGCGGAAACTTGAGCATCCTCGTCATCTGCAACAAGTGAATTTCTTATTATAGTTTTGTTTTATTTCATGAATTATTTATTTTATGGAACCAGGGGGGGGGGGGGGGTTGAAAAGTTTTCTAGGGTTCAAAACAAATTTTTTTTTGGTTACTTCCTTCGTTACTTAAAAATATGATGACTGTTATGCGGGGTAAAGTGATGTGTGACGTAAAAAAGCGGTGACACAAAGATGCAACGAGCGAAAAATGTATGCGGCTGAAAAATCGATTCGCAAAAAGAAAAACAAAATTTACATTCCTTTTTTTTTTCTCTCTCTCTCTCTCACTTTGGTTAGAGGAAATGTGCAGGTGAAAAATGCATGATTCACAAATAATAACAATGACAATGATGATGATCATGACAAGTACAATGCACAAGCGAGCAAAATGCTATTATTCTATGTATAGATACGATAATACTAATACTACTAATAATAATAATAATAATAGCAACAATAATAATAACAATAATAATATGAATACAAGTTACGTAACTTTTATTATTTTATTGTTGTTATTATTTTTTCGTATGAATAATAAATAATAATAATAATAATAATAATAATAATAATAATAATAATACAAGATACGTTATATTCGCTTTTAATTGTCATTCGTTCGTTTTCGAATGTCGGCAAAAGACCCTCCTTGAGCTTCTGCGCATGCGCAGTAGATCCCTAGTGATTTCATCTCCGCGCATTAGATCCCAAATTACATAATCAACTCGCAACAGCTTCTAAATGACTCTAAGTATGCGCGGTAAGTCCTATATTTTTTTTACAAAATTCCCAATGCGGAAGTGCCAAAAAGATTCCCAAAAAATTGGGGACATTTCTCAACAATTGATAAAATGAAAAAATCCCGATAAATCCCTAGATTCTTCCAAGGCTGCGCAGTAGCTTCCAAACAATACCACGCATGCGCCGTAAGTTCCAAACCATTCCACGCATGCGCTGTAAGTTCCAAACAATACCACGAATTCGTAGTAAGTTTCAAACAATACCACACATGCGCAGTAAGTTTTAAACAATTCCACGCCTGCGCAGCAAGTTTCAAACAATTCCACGCCTGCGCAGCAGGTTCTAAACAATTTCGCGCCTGCGCAGGAGGTTTCGATAATTCTAAAAAAATGGGAAATCCTAAGATCCAAAATTAAATAAAAAAATTTTTTAATATCCAAAAAAATCTCAAAAATTCCTAAAATATTCATAAGCTGCGCAGCAGATCCCTGGCAACTGTGCGCCTGCGCAAAAGCTCTTTTGAATGGATTCTCCCTTGCCTGACGCGGGAAAACGAATTACGACGCGTCAAAAGGCGCACTTGAGCGGAAGGAAATTCGAAAAATGCGGGAAAATCCTTGTTTTCTGCTTTTCTTTTTCTTTCTTTGGTTCATTTGGTTCATCTTTTTAGGGATTTAGAGCAGTACCATCGTCGTGGTCGGTGCGATAGGTAACCCCCTCGTGGCTGTGCGCCCGGCCCAGTCTGTGCAGCCTAGCCATTTGCGCGGCCACTTTGTAAGCCGGCGGTTGCCGGCATTGCGCTGCTCCAACTCCTACTCCTGCTCCTGTCACGGATCCTGGTCCCGATCCTGTCGAGGCAGAAGCGTTACAAATACCGCTGACGCGCATCCCAGAGGCCAGGCTCGATGCTGGAATTACGCAATTTACACGCCTCCTGTAGTACTTTCCCGTGCCAGCAAAAGTGCCATCATTCCCCAAAAGAGGGAGGGGGAGGGGGAGTAAAGGTACCGGTAAAACAAGGGCTGGTAAGGGGGGTAATTTTGGGGGGTGACATATTTTTTCTTTTTTCGATTTCTTCGTACCCTCCACCATAGATTTACATATTTATATGTATATATATATTATACATATTATAAACATCATATAGATATATACAGACACAGATCAAAGTTATATATACACACGCACACGTGCGTACACACACGCACACACAGACACAAGCGTTAGTACGAAGCAAACGGCAAGCATGGTCATTCACAGAGACAACGACAAACAATTTCTTTTTTTAATTTCATTAAATTAAATCAAATTCGACGAAATGAAATTTATTTTAATAAAATTTATTTTAATAAAATTTATTTTAATGAAATTAAAATAAATTTCATTTTAATGAATAAATTTATTTTAATGAAATTAAATTAAATTGAACATCCCAAAAGCGACAGCGGGTGGAAAAGCGAGCGGTTTTTTTCCCTCAAATTATATTTTTTTTTTAGGAGAGAGAGGGTGAAGGGGGAAAAGGTGGCATGGTTGGGATTTGCTTTTTATTCATTATTATTATTATTATTGTTGTTGCAATAACAATAATAGTAACAACAGTAATAGTAATAGTAGTAATAATAATAATAATAATAGTAAAAATAATAAGCCAGGGTTTTCATAAAATTTAAAAAAAAAAGGAATTAATAAAATTTAAACTTCATTTTAGCGGCTTAGAAAATGTAAAGTAAGACAAAATTATATAAAATAATAAAGAATTATTAAGTGATTATTATTATTATTAATTCTCGAATTTACCTAAAAACCCTCAATTTTAGAATTACCCCTGGCTTTTTAAAATATTGAAAATGTGAATTATTTTTTAGTAATTTTCAAATTCTATAAAACCCCAATTTTTTAATTCCCTTCTTCGTTCCCTATGTGAATCAAGGGGGAACATTAATAGGATCAGATGCGGGTCTGGGTTCGTGTTTAGGTTTATGTTCGGATTTAGGTTTAGGTTCAGGTTCAGATTCAGGTTCTGATTCAGATTAAAATTGAGATTGAGATTAAAACTCAGGTTCACGATTTGATTTAGATTCAAATTTAGGTTCAGATTGAGGTTCAGGTTCAAGTTGATATTTAGGATAGGATCAGATTTGGGTTCAGGTTCAGATTCTGATTCAGATTCAAATTCAAATTCAGGTTCAGATTTAGGATCAGATTTAGAATCAGATTCAGATTCAGGTTAAAATTGAAATTGAGGTTAAGATTCAGTTTCAGGTTTCGACTTAAGTTCAGATTGGGGTTCAGGTTCGGATTCAAGTTGAGATTTAGAATCAAATTTGAGTTCAGGTTCAGATTCCGATTCAGATACTGGTTTAGGTTAAGATTGAGATTGAGATTCAGATTCAGATTCAGGTTTTGATTTAGGTTCAAATTTAGGTTCGGATTGAGGTTCAGGTTCAAGTTGAGATTTAGGATCAAATTTGGGTTTGGGTTCAGGTTCAGGTTCAGCTTCTGGTTCTGATTTTGATTCAGATTCAAATTCAAATTTAGGTTCAGATTCGGGTTCAGGTTCAAATTTAGGATCATTTTGAAGTTTAAGTTCGGTTTCGGGTTGACAATTGGATTTGGGTTTAAATCCAGGTTGCAATTGAAGTTGGATTTAGGATTGGGATTGGAATTCGGTCGGGGATGGGGATGGGAGTTGGAGTTGAGGTGACAAATGAGAGAGACACAGAGAAGCAAGAGAGTAAGAGCAGTATTGGCTAAGCTTAAAAAAAACAAAACAAAAAGAAAAAAGCAGCCCTCGAGTGAGACTCACCTTCGGGGAATTGAGGGTGATCGTGACTATGTTGAGTGTGATAATGTTGGTGGTGATTGTGAATCGCAGGAAGCGGAGGTAAGACGGCTACCGCATGAGGAAACGGCGGTGGCACTCCACCCCGGATGGTAGTACAGCCTGCACGCACCCATAGAGTCTGTTCTTTATACTGTACAAGGTTTTGCAGCTTCTTGCCAATTTTTTGTTTATTTTTTTTTAATTTTTGAAACTCTATTTATTTGCAACGTTGGCAAGGCGAAAGGAGAAGCTAAAGGGGGAAGAAGCGACAGCAGGGGGTTGTTTTTACTTTTTCATTCTTTCGGTTCCATTTTTATTATTTTCCCTTACCTAAGAATAGGAACCGAAACCTCTTGTTAATCGAGCCACCCCTTATCGATATCATCGATGCCGAATCAATGCGATCTCTACCCCTTATGGATGCAATCGATCGCTAATTAGTGCGATCTACCCCTTATGGATGTTATCGATCCCCTTATCGGTGCCAGTTATCTCTAATGGATGTTGTCGATCGATAATTAGTACAATCCAGCTCTTATGGATGTTATCGATTCCCAATTGATGCAATCTACCATTTATCGATGTTATCCATTCTTAATTAATGAAATCTACTTGTTAAAAAGGTTATCGATTCCTTTATTAGTGCAATCCAGCTCTTATCGATGTTATCGATAACCAATCAATGCAATCTACCCTTTACGGATGTTATCGATTCCCAATTAATGCAATTTATCCCTTATGGATGTTATCGATTCCTAATAAATACAATCTACCCCTTACAGATGTTATCGATTTCCAATTAATGCAATTTACCCCTTAAAAATGTTATTGTTTCTCTTTATTAGTGCAATCCAGCCCTTACGGATTTTATCGATACCCAATTAATGGAATCTACCCCTTACGGATGTTATCGATTCCCAATTAATGCAATTTACCCCTTACGGATGTTATTGATTCCTAATTAATACAATCTACCCCTTACGGATGTTATCGATTCCTGGTTAATACGATCTACCATTTATGGGTGTTATCGATCCTCAATTAGTGCAGTCTACCATTTATGGATGTTATCGATCTTTAATTAATGTAATCTATCCTATATGGATGTTATCGAGTGACTGGTTGGTATCCCCTTATTAGTGTAATCTACCCCTTATGGATGTTATCGATCTCTTATTAGTAGAATGTATCTTTTATTGACCTTTACCAACCCCTACATTTTAATCCTCATACATTGCTCCTATGGTTTTTACAAAAACGCCCTAACATACGTCAACCCCCATATAAATATTATGAATCGATGATGTACGGTTATTAACAAAACTAAACGAGAATCGTCAACCCCAATTTCACCATCAATTAATATTGTTCTCATCAACGAATATTAAAGACCCCTCGGCAATATTATCAACATCATCAATCCCTAAGAAGCTTTCCCTGTATTAACCCATTCGAGACGACGATTTTTTTTTTTTTTTCGAACACGGTCCCCAAGAGCGAATTTATTTTCTTGACAATTGCACACATCGATTGCACACCCGGTGTGCAAGCGGTCTTATAGCTTCGGAAATCAATTGCACACACGGTGTCTCGAATAGGTTAATATCAATATTGTCCCGTCTTTATCGGCCAATATTTTTCGTCAAGTCAAATTATCGATTTCTGTTTATCAATAAGTTTTTTTTCAATTGACCGTTAAAAGTAGAAGTGTAGTAATAATAATAACAGTGGTAATGGAAGTGATAATAGTGGTAGTAACGATAGTAATAGTACTAATAATTGTGTAGTAGTGGTAATAGTAATAACAATAGTCATGGTAGTAACAGTAGCAATGGTCTCGATACTAATACCAGCACTCTTAATTACAATAATTGCGGTAAAAACAATCACATTAAAAGTACCACCAACTGCGATACTAACAATACTACTAATAATACCGATTGCAAGAAATAGTATCAGTCACATTATAGTAGTACCAGTAACAGTAACGGTAAGTCACAGTATGTACCATCGGTAGCAATATGATAAAAAGGATGAAGATTAGCAGCCATGGGACATACGTTCCCCTTTATCCCGGACTGTTCCCCCAGAATCCAGGAACAGCCCCTTTCTTAGTAGTTTCATTTTTTTTCTCTTTTCATTTCTTTTCCAAATATTCATTGGTCGCCCTAACTCTACGTACCTTGCATCCCGGAGTGCCTCCTCTGAGGTGGCGGCGGACTCCCACCGGCTTCCACGCTGCTCCCGCTATGGCTGTCCAATTGCGTGCTGTGACCACTGTCACTGCTCGTCACCGAACCTACGCACAACACGCAACCAAACACTCGGGTCACATCATCATCCTCATCCCCATCGTCACCTCCTCCTCCACCTTCTCCACCTTCTCCATTTTCTCCATCTCCATCTCCACATCCCAAAAATCTTTTATCTCCCAAAAATTAGAGTCTATCTGTCTGTCTGTCTGTTCTCGCTCGCTGCACTCATCCCCTGATTCACCACCATCACCCCCTGGTCGTATGTCCCATGGGGTCGAAAGAGACCGATTGAAAAATCAATCGAGAAAGTTTGTTCGATCGATCCATCGATCGACCGATGGATCGTTCGATCCGATTCGGAACCTTCCCACCCCCAGAGCTCGCGAATGAGCCCCTGATTCACCACCACCACCCTCCGGTCGTATGTCCCATGGAGTTGAGAGAGACCGACTCGAAAATAAATCGAGAAAGTTTGTTCGATCGATCCATCGATCGACTAATGGATCGATCGATTGGAACCCTTCCCACCCCCAGAGCTCGCGAATGAGCCCCTGATTCACCACCACCACCACCCTCTGGTCGTATGTCCCATGGAGTTGAAAGAGACCGACTCGAAAATAAATCGAGAAAATTTGTTCGATCGATCCATTGATCCATCGATCGATCGATCGATTGGGACCCTTCCCACCCCCAGAGCTCGCGAATGAATGCGTGTGAATGAGAATGAGACATGGATACACTGATAATGGTGCAGCGTGCAGTTTTTTTCCCTCTAGTATTATTTTTCCTATTTTTTCCCCATTTTTCTTAAATTTGTATTGTTTCCACCCAATTTCCAGGAAGGACACACGCGCACACTTACCGCTCGTCAACGTCTTCCTCAGTGGTTGCAGGTTGCTGAGACTGGTGACGCTGCTGCTCTCGGCGCTCAGGTCCACCGGGGGTGGCAATCCCGAGGGTGTGTCGCTGTGAGAACGCTCGTGCATGGGAATCCGGCTGTTGGCCGACCCCACGCGTCGTGGCGCACCCGGACTGGGTTCCAGGCCCGAGGAGTGCAACGCCAGACCCGGTACCGGTAAGGGCGCCGGACAGTGTTTGGGTTGATAAGGACGAGTCTTGTGCGGGTCCGACAGCGCCAGCATCTTCCGTACCGCCTGCGGAGACGCTGCGCCGAATTTCGTGCCTGGAACAAGTGCAAAGGGTTTAAATATTTATTGTCAAGAAATGGTTTCCCAAGTCCAGAAAAATCCGTTCACTAGGATTAATTCTAAAAAAAAATTTTTAAAAAACACATTCCCCCAGGATTCCTTCCAAAAAATATTCCTCTGGATTCATTTTAGAAAACGCAATTCCAAAATTCATTTATAAAAAAAACATTCTCCAGGATTCATTAAGAAAAAAACATTCCCCAAGATTTATGGGGGAAAAAAACCATTTCCCAGGATTCATTTTTGAGGAATTATTCACCCAGATTCATTGTCGAGGAGTAATATCTCAGGATTATTCCCAAGTCCTTCCTCAGGATTAATTCCCCAAAAAATGAAAATAAATAAATAAATAAAAAAAAAGAAAAGCTATCTAAGAGGAATAATTTAAAAAAAATATTCCACACGATCCGTGCCCCCCAAACAAATTTCCCAGGATCTATTCCCATGAAATCATTTCTCCAAATCCATTTTCAGAATTTATTTCCATAAAAGATAAAAACAACACAAAAATCCATTCACCACGATTCAGTACCAAAAAACATTCCCCAGAATACATTAAAAAATCCTAGGATTAATTCCCCCAAAAATGAGGGGAAAAAAGCTATCTCTACCAGGAATAATTAAAAAAAAAATATTCCCCAGGATTCATCTCCTCCCCAAACAAATTTCCTAGGATTCATTCCTTTAATTCGCCTTAAAATTAATTCTCCAGAATCAACTTCTTCCCCGAAAATACATTTCTTCGATTAATTTCCTAGGTTCAGCCCCAGGATACATTCTTAATATTAATCCCATAAGATTCACTTCTTCCTTAACGCTATGCGGTCCGCTGGCACCACGTTGGTGCCATGCGAAAATTATCGGGCAAGCGCCGGTGGCACCACGTTGGTGTCGTACGTAAAGATTTATACCGGCGCCAAACGAAAGAATTCCGATCAGACGCGCGGACGGTAAAGCGTTAAGATTAATCTCCAGGAATATTCTCCAGGAATATTCCCCAGGAATAATCCCCAGAAGACACACCTTGAATGCTCTTGCGACCCTCGCTGGTGCTACTGGCGCTGCTGGTGGTGGAAAGCGTGGGTGAGGGATGCCTCCTGCCGCGACCTCCTCCCAGAGGAACGGAGGACGTGGAGGTGGCGGCCGCGGCAACCGCGACGGCCCCGGAATGGGGCTCGCAGTCGACCGAGAGCGCGTGGAGCCTCTCCTCGTCGGTGATGACCTTCATGTTGGCGAGATACGCCTTGACTCGACGCACCATCTGCGCCTCCTCGAACATCTTCTTGGGATTCGGCGCCGCCGTGGACTTCTTCCGCCTCTTCACCGTCGCCGTCTGCCCACCCTGGTGGTTCCCGGTGGTCATCTGGTTGAGGGCCACCATCGCCGAGCTCGGAGGTTGGCCGCCCCGTTCCAGCATCGTCAGCAGGTCGTAAGGCGACGAGCACATATTCGTCAGAGAGCGCACCTCCTTCGCGATCATCCGCAGTTTCTCGAAGTTCACCAGGCCCTCCACTCGCGAGTCGTTCCCCAGGTGGATGAACGTCAGGTCTTTCTTCACCACCGGGTAAAAGGGAATCTGAAAGGAAACGTAATTTGAATTAAGGGTTAGGAGGTTCTAAAAGAAATTCAGGTTCGGAAGGTTCTCAAAGAAACGAGGGTTCAGAAGGTTCTAAAAGAAACGAGGGTTCAGAAGATTATGAAAGAAATTCAAATTCAAAAGGTTTTGAAAGAAATTCAAATTCAAGAGGTTCTGAAAAAAATTAAGGGTCAGAGGGTTTTCAAAAGAAATTAGAGTTCAGAAGATTCTGAAAGAAATTAAGATTCAGAAAGTTTTCAAAGAAATTAAGATTCGGAAGATTCTGAAAGAAATTAAGATTCAAAAGGTTCTGAAAGAAATTAAGATTCAGAAGGTTCTGAAAGAAATTAAGATTTAGAAGATTCTGAAAAAAATTGGGGTTCAGAAGGTTCTGAAAGAAATTAAGATTCAAAAGGTTCTGAAAAAAATTGAGGGTCAGAATGTTTTCTAAAGAAATTAAGGTTCAGAAGATTCTCAAAGAAATTAAGGTTCGAAAAGTTCTAAAAGAAACTAGGGTTCAGAAGGTGGTGAAAGAAATTATGATTCAGAAGGTTCTCAAAGAAGTTAAGATCCAGATGGTTTTGAAAGAAATTAAGATTCAGAAGGTTCTGAAAAAATTAGGGTTCAGAAGGTTCTGAACAAAATTAAAATTCAAAAGATTCTAAAAAAAATTAAGGGTCAGAAGATTCTGGAAGAAATTAAGGTTCAGAAGGTTCTGAAAAAGAATTAAGGGTCCGAAAAAAGTTAGGAGCCGGGATAGAAATCGGGATTTAAAAAAAATATGTATATTAGGGTTTGGAAAGAAAATTAATTGTAAATCAAAATAAAAATTAATTAGAGCTGAGTAGGAAAATTAATTAGAAATTAGAAAGAAAAGTAATTAAGGATTCAGAAATAAAATTAATTAGAGGTTCAGAGAGAAAATTAATCAGGAATTAAGGATCGGAACAAAATTAAGGATCCGAAAAAAAATTAAGAATCTGCGAGAAAATTAAGGGTGCCAAAGAAAATTAGGAGTCCAGGAGAAACTCAACAGTCTGAGAAAAGTTAATTAATAATTACATAGAAAATTAATCAGGGGCTCGAAAAAAATTAGGAGTCTAAAAGAAAATTAATTAGAGAACCAACAAAGTTAAAAAGAAGAAAAAAAAAATAGAAAATAGTGAAAAAAAAATAAGGAGCTCCAAAAAAACTTAATTCCGATTTAGAGAATCGTCCGGATCCCGGAGAACCAAAGATCGCACTCGTTCCCACACACGCACACATATAATATCCTGACCCTTGCTTACAATGGGAGGCTGCGTCTGTTCCGAAGACACGAGTTGCCGATATTTGCTCATGTTTCGACTAGGGTCCATGAGCTCCTGCAGATCGCTGAACAGCCTCTGATACTTGCTGGGCAGCTTCTCCCAGGACGCCCTCAGGCGCGACACCGCGCCGTGGCCCAAGCCGGACACGATGGCGAACATGGAGTTGAAGTTCTTACATTCTTTGCATTGTCCTAAAAAGTACAACAAAAAAAAAAGAAGAGATCAATAATTTGTTGTTAATTATAAATTTGAGTAAAATTGGCGAATTCGAGACACTTACGGGCAATTTTGAGGAATTGCTTGATGATTTTGCTCCTTCGCACCAGGTTATGCTCGGAGCAAACTTCCGTCACCACCCAGAACATTTCCCTGTTCACCAGCTCCGCGAATTGACTTAGCATAGGAACCCCGTATCTACTCTTGAGTTCGAACAGATCGTCGACGTATTCCGTCGATTCGATTTGCCTGGAGAAAAAAAACAATGCAAGGAAAAGTTAGAATCAGTAAAATTTTTTTTAGAAAAAAAATAATCAAGGAAGAATTAGTATCTGAAATTTTTTTTGTGGAAAAACAAAGAAATTTAGTTTTTAATTGATTGCATTAAATTTGTATTCTAATTAATTCTTCAATTATGTTACCAAATTAATGCCACGAAATTTTCGTTCTAATTCCACTACATTTTTTCTACTTTTTTGCGCTAAATTTCTCTTCTAATTAATTCCTTAATTTTGTTTCGTAATTAATTCCACGAAGTTTTCTTTTAATTAATTTCCAAATTTGTCTCCCGATTCCATTGAATGTTTTTTTCCAATTAATTGCTTTGAATCTGTCTTCTAATTAATTCCTTAATTTTATTCATAATTAATCCTCCGAAATTTTCTTCCAATTAATTCCTAAATTTTCTTTCAATTAATATCAATAAATATTTGTTCTAATTGCATTTAAAAAAATTCCCAAATTAATTTCATACAATTTTTTTCCCTAATGAGCAAAATTATAATTAAGAAATATTCCAAATTAGGGACAGAAAAAAGAATTCAAATTTTCCAAAAACAATTTTTGAAGACTTTTTTTTAGATATTCTGGGGTTTTTACCGAAAAATACTGAAATCTTGCAACGTCAACTGGATGGCAACTTCCACGGCGTTGAGCTGCAGGAAGTGGACTTGCGACTCTCGGATGAGCTCGGGCGCCTGTTCGTCGGCGACGAGAGTCTCGGAGATGCCGTTGGTCTTCAGGTAATACCGCGAGCTCAGGCCAATCCTCTCGGCCAAGTTCTGCAGTTGGTCCGGCAACCGGCGCTGCTTAATCATACCGCCGTCACCCACGCTCACCTCGGCCAGGGAGAAGTTCGAACTACTCTCGGTGATACTGAACTCCTGCAGCGCCAGCATCACCACCTGCGACGAATCGAAATTGCATTTTTCTTTTAATGAATTTCACGAAATTCGATTTTCTAATTATTTACATCACAGATTTTTAATTAATTAATAATTGTTTTCATTTAATTTTTCCTTTAATTAATTGCAACAACTTTTGTTTCCGAATTAATTCCTTGAAAAATATTTTTTAAATTATATTAATTTAATTTCTACTCCAATTAATTGCAATTGAATTAATTAATTGATTTCAATAAATTAATGCACAGCCTAATCAATTCCACGAAAATTCTTTTTCCCGTTATTTTAACTCAATTTCTCCTAACATAATTTTCCCAAAAATGTTCTATATAACAAAATAATTATAAGCAATAACAAATAAAAAGAATGCAAGTGTATTTCATCACCTCGTGCGCGGTCGTTTCCTTATGCACCAATAGATATTTGCACGTCTGATCAGCCTTGTAAACTTTCAGCACATGTTCCGGGTAATCCGGGGCCCGGAGGTCGTCGTAGCAGTAGAGCGACGTCAGATCCGGGTTGCTCTTCGAGTGGTAGAGGTTCGTCGTGAGCGTCGTTGTCGTCGACGCCGTCGTCGTTTGTACGAGTCCCGTTCCGGGTGGAGTGTGTGGGGGTGCCAACGGGTCGTCCACGTGCACACCATCGCTGAGGAGCAAACGGAATTTTCAAATATATAGAAACGAATGAAATTTTCGAAAATTGATAGACCGCGTGGGGCGTATACGCCCAAACCCTTCCGATTTTTCGAAAAAAGAACGAATTTTGCAAAAAAAGATATCGCGCCGATTAACGCAGAATTGTAGGTCGTGGGGCGTACGCGGCCCACGCCCAAAATCCGTTTGTTCGGAAAAATAAGGAACTAAAAAAAAATTGATACAACGCCACGTACTTGATAGTGTTCTTTGGCAGTATGTTCATTTTCATCAGGGCCTTCTGTAGCCTCTTCTTCGGGCCTAGAGTCATGAAACCCTTGTGCTCCTTTTTCGAGTCCTTGCAGGGCGACACGTTGTTGTCGGTGCCACCGGTCGTGTTGCCGGCGGCTGCGGCCGCGATCAACAGCGGCACGCCCCCCACCAGTGGATTCAAAGGGTTCAGCGGGTTAACCGGAGTCAGGGGGTCCACGTGCGTCGAGAGCCGCGCCCTCGGATCCGTCTGCAGCTTCGGGATTTCTGGTTTGCTCGTCCGACCCCGCGGTCGGGGAGAATTGTCCGGCATCTGGAGCATCTCCTTGAAGGCTGAAGAAAAAAAATAGGATGTTCAGGTTGTTTTAAGCGAGGAAACGAAATATCCGAGGGTTGAAAAGGGTTCAATCGAGTTGATTTCATTAAATTCACTTGGTCCATGAGTTTCATCGACTTTGCCAGTTTCGAAATTATCATCAGTTTCATGTAATTTCAATGTCATTCACCAGGTTCATGAATTTCATAAATATCACTGACTTCATGAATTCTGTAGATTTCAGTGATTCCACGAATTTCATGAATTTCGAAAATTCCAGTAGTTTCAGGAATTTCATAAATTTTATCATTCTTATGAATCTCCTAAATTTCATAAATTTTATAATTTCACAGATTTTATATATTTCATAAATTTTAACGATCTTATGATGTTTATCCATTTCATGAATTTCATAGATTTCATAGATTTCATGAATTTCATAGATTTCGTGAATTTCATAGATTTCATGAATTTCATAGATTTCACGAATTTAATAAATTTCACGAATTTCATAAATTTTATAATTTCACAGATTTCATACATTTCATCAATTTTATCGATCTTATGAATTTTATCCATTTTATGAATTTCATAAATTTCATTGACATCATGAATTTTATAGATTGCATGGATTTCATGAATTTCATCACTTTCATGGATTTCATAAATATCATCGATTTCATAAATTCCACGAATGTCAAAAATTTAATAAATTTCATAGAATCACGAATTTCATAAATTTTTCAAATTTCATAATTTCGCAGATTTCATATATTATATCAATTTGGTCGACTCGATTAATTTAATTACCCCATTTATTGATTAATGAATCAATTCTTACCAAGAAGATTCGACTTGACGGTAATACTGAGATGAGTGGATTCCCGCAGGATCTGAAGCGCTCTCGCCTGATTCACGTGCTCGAAGCTCTGGCCGTTGACCTCGAGGATCTGGTCGCCCCGTTTCAGCCCCACGTCCTCGGCCTTGGACTTCTTGTCCACTTTCGAGATGAAGATCCCGAAGCCCCGCTCGTAGCCTCCCAGGACGTTGAACTGCAGCACCTCGTCGCGACTCGGCCTCGCCAGGGTAACGTTCCTCGTCCGCGCTTTGGCCGCGCAGGCGATGTTCAGCAACCTGCGGAAGCAAACGGAAGTTTCATATTATTTTCGAATAATTCGACGTGAAACGCATACGCCGCGCGATAAAAAAAAACATCCTCCCCCTTCCGGCCGCTAGAAATTCTCATTTCGAAGCGCTCGAAAATTTATGAAAGCATCTATACAGCGCATGGGGCGTACACGCTCCACGTCCAACCACCCTCCCTTCCCGAAATTTGGAATTCTTTTTTTTCGAAACGAGAAGGAATTTTGTAAGTTCCAAAAAAAGCGGCGCGAAACTCTTCGTGGTGCGTATGCGCCCCACCTCCAAACCTCCCTTTCGGCCGCTCAGAATTTTCATATCCAAACCAATGGATTCTTTAAAAAGATTAGTATCAAGGTCAAGGTCAAGGTGAACCCAAACTCATCGCACCTCTGCTGACCCTGCATCTTCTCGCGCTCCAGACCGGCCTCGAACTCCTCCAGGAACTCCATCATGGCCGGGTCGGTCTCGAAGTCCGTGAAGTGGTTGTTGACCCAGAGTAGTACCACCCTGGCGACCCTGTCCCGGACCTGGGCTTGGTCGAACCACTCCAGCAACTGACTCGCCACGAGGAGCGGGTTCTCGATGAAGGTGCGGTGCGTGAGCAAGAAATCCTCGACGTAGGTGGGGTCGGTGATGCTGTTTTCCTCGATGAGCTGCAGCATGAGACGCTCCGGCGTGCCCCGGATCACCACGTGGCCCCTCCTGGCGGCCCCGTCCACAGCCCCGCGGAGCTCCGTCACAAGGATCACGCGTCCGTTCTCCTCGTGCCTCCTGGTGTTCTCCTCGCCCTGGTGCTGGATCCGGAAATAGTCCGCTTGCGTCACGCAGACGAACTGGCAGTCGTCGCACCTGGGGAGGAAAGCAACGGGTCAGCGATCGGTGAAACGAAGCCTGGACGCGATCCAAGGTCGATCTGGACACTCACTTGGTCCTCATGACACCCCGATGGAGCAGCCTCTCCATGGTGGGAAGAATCCCGAAGCTGTCGCCCACGTGGAGCTGCTCCACCTCGCCGTTGGCGTGCTCCACCTCGACCGTCCCGTTGATGAGGACGCTCCAGCTGTCGAGCTCCTCTCCGTCGTTCAGCACCACCATCCCGGCGCGCTCCACCACGGCGAAAACCATCACCGCGCAGAGCGCCCGCCTCACCGCCAGGGTCATGTTGGTGAAGGCTTTCAGGTGCTGCGTGAACTCCAGCAGGATCTCGATGTCGTCCTCCGTCCGCTCCGCTGGGTCCTTCTCCAGGCATTCTCGTACCGTGTCGCGGACGTTCAGGCTCTGCAAACATTTTTTAAGGAAATTTTAATAATTTTATAGATTTTATGGATTTTATAGATTTTATGTACTTTATGGATTTTATGAATTGTATTGATTTTATGGATTTTATAGATTTCATTGATTTTATTGATTTTACTGGATAGATCAATTGTGTGATTTATTTGATTTTGAAGATTGATTTGATTGATTTTATTGATTCATTGATTATTTCATTCTTTGATGCATTGAAACAATTTCATTTGAATCATTTTCATTTTTGACATGATTGATTTGAATATTTGATTCAATGATTTCATTGATTGCATCAATTTCATTAGTTTCATTGAATTCATCAATTTCATTCACTTTATGGAGTCCATAAATTTCATTTTATCGATTTCAATGATTTCTTAAATTTGATTGAATTCATGACTTTCAGAAATTTCATTTGATTCATGAATTTCATTTATTTCATCGATTACATAAATTTCATCAATTTTATCGACTTCATTAATTTCATAGATTTTATCGAATTCATGAGTTTCAGAAATTTGATAGAATGCATTAATTTCACATATATCATTGACCTCATGAATTTCATAGATTCTATTGACGCCATATATTTTATAAATCTGATAAATTTCCTAGACTTCACAAACTCTATGAATCTCATTTATATCATAAATTTCACGAAGGTCACAAATTTCATAAACTCCATAATTTTCACAGATTTCATCAATTTCATGAATTTCTCCAATTTGATGGACTCGATCGACCTAACCGACCGATTCGTTCATCGATCCATCAGTCGATCGATCCATCGAGCGATACACCAAAAATACTTACATCCATACTCTCGGCAAGATCCTCCTCTTCGTCGCTGTCCACTATTGACTCCACCAACCCCGAGAGGTCCACCTCGTCGGGGTCGGCGTCCAGGGAACTCTGCACCGAAGTCATCGTGTCCGAACCACTGTATGCGGAGCTCGTGTCGCTCGAGTGGCTGCTCCGGTTGGATTTTTGGTAGAGCTCCGGCCGCCCGGTTAGGCCTTGCGTGAACTGCGAATCATCGGATAAGGATGCAATTAATTGGTATCATCGATTTCGAATTACTTCTTACATTTACAGCAGTTTTGGAATTTTCATAAAACCTTTTCTTGGGGAATTTCTTCCATTTTTGGAAATATTTGGCTTTTTACAATTTTTCACATTTTTCTTTTCCTTTCAATTTCTGGAATATCTACATTTCATGAACTGCAAGTAACGGTCAGTCGATGGTTCGGGTTGCCCGGAATGGGCGTGATTTTGTTTGGCGACAGAATAAGGACAGAAATGTTGTGGGAGGGAAGTTGAAAGAGAAAGAAAAATAGATGGAAAATAGAGAAAGAGAGAAAGAGAGAGGAACGGAATAAGCACTCGACTTGACTCGAATTCAATTGACTCTGGCTGCATATTTTTCAAGTTATCTGAAACTCTCAATGACATCACGTCACAGGCGTAGCGGCATTCGTTTCCTCTTTCTCTCTCTTTCTCTATGTATCTTTCCTGAAACTCCATCTCTATCTCCATCTCCATCATCTCCATCTCCTTTTTTCTTTCATTGTTTCCTCTCGCTCTTGCTCCCACTTCTGTTCATTTAAAAAAAGGCTTTTTCCGCCGTGGCGTGGCTCAGCTTGGCTGAGTTCTGCTCTTCCCCATTCCTCCCATTCATTCATTCATTTATTTATTCATTCATATACTTCAATGAGGACAATTATATTTTCATAAGAAGGCAGTAGGTAAATAAATATCAATAGCAACTTTCATTGCCACTGCCACTGCTACTGCCTCTGCTATTACCATTACCGTTTCTATTATCATTGTCATTATCATTATCAATATTAATATCGCTCCAATTATACTACTAATTAAAGGGGATTCTTCGTAATAACACCGATAATGACTTTGAATCTTTCTTTCTAAATAATTATGATGAGGATGACGACAATAATAATATATAATATTAGTATTAATAATAATAATAATAATTATTATTATTATAATAATAACAACAATACCAATAACAACAATAATAATAATAATGATAATGATAATGATAATGATAATGATAATGGTAATGGTAATGATAATAATAATATTGTCAATGACAATGGTAATGACAATCCTGACAATGATGACAATTATGACCATCATGACAATTATGATGATCATGAAGATCGTGACAATAATAATAGTAACGACAATAATGACAACCACAACCATCATGATCATTACCATGATCATGGCGATTATGACAATCATTACGATCATGGCAGTGATAGCGATCATGACAATAATGACAATCCTGATTATAATGATGATTATGACAATCATGAAGATCGTGACAATAATGACAACCACGACCATCATGATCATCACCACAATCATGGCGATTATTACACCCATTTGAATCATGACGATCATGACAATAATGGTCATAATAATAATAATAATAATAATAATAATAATAATAATAATAATAATAATAACAACAACAATAACAACAACAATAACAACAACAGTAAGAAAAATTCTTCCATTCAAATGAAACAAAACAAAACAAACTTGAAAAAAAGAAAGTTGCTAATTAAGATCCTGATCTTTAAACACGCGTATGTATATTATGTGTGTGTGTATATATGTGTATGTATGGATACATATAATTGGAAAGTGGACAGAACAACAATATGGTAGGCAATGCCATTTCATGTCATATGATATATATATATATATATATATATATATATGTATATATGTATATATATATATATATTCCTTTTTTGTTATATATATAATATACCGAAATTTCTATATTGTTATTGTTATTATTATCATTATCATCATCATCATCATTATTATTATTTTGAATATTACTACGATATTGTTATTATGATTATTTTGAAAATACGAATGCACACATGTATACGTGTGGCTTAGTGTTCGTACGTGCATTTGTGTGTATGTGTACGCTCTCGTGCGCGCGTATAATTGTGTTAGGCTTTTGCGTATTGTGTGTGTGTGCGCGCGCGCGTGTGTGTGTATGTGTGTGAGATAGTAAGAGAGAAAGAGAAGAGGCTGAGAGGTACATGTCTCCTGGTAGGTGATGAAGGAAATGAAGAAAGAAAAAGAGAGAGAGAGAGAAACAGAGAAAGAAAGAAAGAAAGAAAGAAAGAAAGATAGATAGATAGATAGAGAGAGAGAGAAAGAAAGAAAGAGAGAGAGAGAGAGAAAGAAAGAGAGAGAGAGAGAGAAAGAAAGAGAGAAAGAGAGAGAGAAAGAAAGAAAGAAAGAAAGAAAGAGAGAAAGAGGGCCAAGAAACATCGACATAAGCACCGAACCAACGAAGAAAGCAAGCAAGCAAGCAATCAAGCAACCAACCATCCATCCAACCAAACCAACCAACCAAACCAACCAACCAACCAACCAAGTAACGAACCAACGAACTCACTTGGTACATGCCGAAGGCGTCCATATTTCTCGTCTTCTCGAGATAAGATATTTTCCTTCACCACCACATCGAACCGCCACTATAATACGCTCGTGCTCGTCGCTCGACTTTACGCGCAACCTCCATTTTGAATCGAATAAGTATCCCTGTCGTCGTTTCCCTGCCTTCTACTACTACTACTACACCGCTACACTAAACTACTACACTACTACTAATACTACACTACTACTGCTAAACTACACCAACAGAGCGGTGCTATACCCACACCATACCACATTGCACTTTGCTGCACCGACTTGCATCGCATTGGATGCCTTGGATTCAGTTCACTTGCATTGCATTCGATCGGATTTGATCGGATCGGATCGGATTGGATTGGGTTGGGTTGGGTTGGTAAAGGAACGATGACAGAGCACAGAGCACAAAATTCACAAACAAGGAAGGAACGAACGAACGAACAAAACACTCCAATCCAATAGAATGTAATGGAACGGAATGGAATGGAATGAATTGGAATGGCAAAATTCTGACTTGACCAGTGCCACTTCGAGCGACTTACATACATACAAGCAACGAACCAACACTCATTCGCTCGGTCGCCCCATGAGCCATCACATCAGTCTAGCGAAGGAGCGGACAGCGGACATAGTACTGCCTCTCATTTCACTCCCACCCTGTGTCAACCTCGACAGGGACGTACATATTTCTCGAAATGCCCCAACTCTGTCTTCCGAGATAATTTCTTTTTTCGTTCAAGAGAATTTTTTTTTCTTTCAAGAGATTTTTGTTTGTTCGAAAGGAATTTTTTCTTCCCAATAGAAAATTTGTTCCTCTAAGAGGATTATTTTTCATTTGCAAGAGCATTTTTTTTCTTCCAAGAGAATTTCTCTCCTTCAAGAGAATATTTTTTTTTCAAAAGAATTTTTTCTTCCAAGAGAATTTTATTTACTTCAAGAGAACATTTTTTTCTTTTAAAAGAATACTTCTTACTTTTAAAGGAATTTTTATCTTTTAAGATAATGTTTTTTCTTTCAAGAAAATTTTTTTTTCTTTCCAGAGAATTTTTTTCCTCTAAGCCATTTTTTTTCCTCCAAAAGGTTTTTTTAATCCAAGATAATTCATTTCCTCCAAGCGAATTTTTTTACTTCAGAAGGAATTTTTTCCCCCTAAGAGAATTATTTTTTATTTGCAAGAAGATTTTTTTTTCTCATCCAAGAGGATTTTTCCTTTTCTAAGGGATTTTTTATTCTGTTCCACGAGAATTTTTTTTCTTTCAAAAGAATATATTTTTCTTTCAAGAGAATGTTTATTCTTTTAAAAAAATTGTTATCCTTCAAAAGGGTTTTTCCTTCAAAAGAATATTTCTTTCTCCAAAAGAATTTTTTTCTTTTCCAAGGGAATTTTTTTTATTTGCAAGACGTTCTTATATCTTCAAAGGCAGTCCTTATTTAAAAAAAAATTGTTCTCTTCCAAGAAAATCTATCGTCTTCCAAGAGAATATTTTTTTCTCTAAAAAAAATTATTTTTCTTATCCAAAAGCATTAGTTTCTCTTCCAAAAGAATATTTTTTATGGAAACAATCCTCCTTTTTTCAATAAAACTCCTGTTCTCCCCTCTCTCGCTCTTTTTTTAAAATGGAGAATCCCAAACGAACATTGAACGATTTCCATCCGGGTTCTCTAAACGAAAAATCCAACAATCCAAAAAAAAGAAGAATTTGAAGGAAAAAAAAGGAGAACAGCGAAACTCGGGGTGCCCAAGTTCCACGTTCAACTAACTACGTCCCGGGGTTATCATACATAACTCTCCGTCCCTCTCACTCTTTCTGCTCTTTTCCCCTTCCTTGACTCTCGCCCCCACTAATCCTCCTCTCTACCTTCTCCTACCTCCTACTTTACTCTAAACTGTCTCCTACCCTTCTTATACTCTCTCGTTCCCTTCCCCCTGCCCTTCCTCTTCCATAGAGGCGACAAACAACGGTTACCCCTCAAACTCAACGTCATTCGAAAGCTAAATACACATTTACACACATTTATGCGCATACCCATACTCATACGTGCACGCATATGTATATATATATATGGGTGTGCATTCGTATTCACATTCACCATAGACCATGGAACACATAGAAAGATTACGTGACAGTACCGAGGGACGACCAGGAGTGTCCCTAGGGGGGATCCCCGGAACCCCATAAATATCATTTGAGTTTTGCTTCATAACGATAATAATAATAACAATAGCCGTATTAAAACACAGTATAATAATTTTTTTGCTATTATTATTATTATTATTATGATTATTATTATTATTTTTATTTTGGACATGTATAGGTACCGTATCGTCGAAGACCAAGTTGAGCTGCCGGTGGTCCGTGATGGGATGGGGGTGCGGCGGTCGATGCATCCTTCCCCCACCGTGGACTTCCGGGTAGTCGATCTGTAAACAAAAACATGGGGGGAATCAGCGAAAGGCGAAACCCTCAGTGGGCATGTGCCTACATGTATCTATGTATGTTCTACATCTATACAAAGTAAGTGTACGGAGGCGCCATCCATCGACCGATGGAGGAACCGTTTATTCAAATTCTTCCTTTCAATTATGGAAAAAGAATGGGAGGCCATCTATCGGTAACAGGCGGAACGGGTACATAGCTAACGCAGGAAATTTCTTGCGTGGAATAGAGGAGCGGGAGGGGGAGAGATTTCCTCCAATCCCCTACTCTTCCTTCGTATCGCTCCTCTCTGGAGGAGCGGGAGAGAGAGAGAGAGAGAGATGGGGGGGGGGGGGGGGAGAGAAAGAAACAAACGTTGCACTGCATACAGGAACTCGTGGGTCGCACTTCCGGCTGATACAGTGCTTTCCATTCATATCCTAAGTACGGATTCCTCGATTCCTCCCCCACCCTCTTTTTTTTTCTTCTTCTTCCTGCCGTTCCATGTATTCCGCGTTCCCGTAAACAATAAGTTTCCCGGTCCCCTCCCTCCCTCCTCGCAATTTTCGTTTGTAATGTTTATTATTGTATTATTATTATTATTATTTTTATAACACTTATTATTCCTGTTGTTAAAATCTTATTACTATTACTATTATACTATTGTTATAATTGCTATTATTATAATTGTTGTTGTTTTTATTCTTGCAATTATTAGCTGCCATCCCGCAGAATCCGAAAACCCCAAAACCTCCCGCAAGCAAGAGGAATTCCGCGAGGAATCGCTCCGAAAAAATTGCAAGTGGACGAACGGACGAAGACACGATCAGCTGATCGGCCATTCTGCCGCCATATTGAGTTTCCCCGTGTATCGATCGTGTTGTTGTTGTTACCTCTATGGATGATGGAATCGAGCCGGAACACATTCCTATAGCTACCGGCCAACTCTTCGACGCCGATCGACGGCGACGGCGGAGGCAGCGACCTCTCGGATCGCGTCTCGGGACTTCCGGCGGTCGACGTATGACGATTCGATCGCGCTTCGCGTGTTTCAGCATTTTTGTGAGGACTTTTTATTTGTTTTTCGTTAATTTTTTTTCAGAGTCGACGAAATTTTTAATGATGACCGTCGAAATTTTTAACCATCGTTATTTTTGTTAACATTGATACTATTTTTGGTATTATTATTCTTATTATTACTATATAAGTATCATTGCGTTAATAGTTATTATATTATCGTTACTATTACCATTATTATGATTTTTATTATTATTGTTATTGTTGTTGATATTATTATTGTGCTTTGTGTTTTTATTAATATTGATATTACTATTAACATTAACAATTACGAATTGAAAATAGTATACTCGAAAAATAGCGGAATGCAACGTGATTCGCGTAGGGGAGGATACGGACTAACTACTAAACCAAAGGCAGAGGAGGATCCGCTTAGAAATTCTCTGTCGTTCAAAAGATGCGTAACGGCGGCGGCATGAATAAATGTCACGTGATAGGAACACGTGTTAACGTTGCGGGAACGGTCGTACCTCCGGGAAGGGATGAAGTTTCTTTTTTTATGTTCAGGGGTACCGCTTGTTGAGGAAATTCGGATCGACGTGAAGGAGGATGCGAAATTAAAATTGGAAATTCTAGAAAATTGGATATCGAAGGGAATTGGAAAACGGGGGAAATTGAAATTCGGGGAGAAAAAAATCTGGAGGGAGGAAAGGAGGAGACTAGGGTGAGGGGGAGGAGGGTGGGCCGGGGGTTAACCGAAACTTTATTTTTGGTACACATGGGAGAAGGAGAAGCTCCGGATTTATCCTGCGTCTTTCTCCTGCGTCGTCTGGGGGGGGGGGGGGGGGGCTATCGAGCTTCGTATGGTGCGTCTCGCAGTCACGGTGGGGACGCTAGGAACGACTTCTTGTGTTTTTTTTATAGGAATTTTTTTAGCGATTCTAATCATCTAATTGCAATATTTTATGACAAATCCAGTACCTGTATGGAATTTATATAAATTATATATACATATTATACATAAATATACGGCGTGGACCATTTTGATGAAACCAATTGGATATCTCCGAATGACAGTAACAGTGACAATGACAATGACAATGACAATGACAATGACAATGACAATGACAATTACAATGATAATGGCAATGACAATTATAATTATGATTATGATTATAATTATAATAACAATTACAATTACAATTTTAATAACCATTAAAATTACAATTACAATGACACCTTTTCACGCCTTTGATAGAAATACTGATAAAAATTAAAGGAGGTCGATGGCGACCATGACCTCAAGGTCAATGCAAGGACCATTTTAAATGTTATTAAATGTGCGTGCGTGCGTGCGTGTGTGTGTGGGCGCGCGCGCGCGTGTGTGTGTGTGTAAATATGTGCGTGTGCGCGCGCAGCAGGATCTCGCTACAATTTCACTTTATAACAATCTGTCTCGATAAGACGCACAGTTACCTCCCGATAACAATCTTTCTAGCTCCTACTTCGAAAGTTTCTCGAAAATTATCTTCTGCGCATACTCCTGCGCATGAAGTTTAACACCCTAATCACGCATAGCCACGCGGAGGAGAAATCAAGGGGATGATTGTTATAATGGTTTTGTTCTCTCCCGAAGAAATTGTTGTAACGAGGTCAACTATACGTATATATATGTATATAGATGTATATAATAAATTATGAAGAGTCACTGTTTCGCTTCCAGGAAGACTCTAGATGCTTGATGATGACGTCACGGGAAAAGGGAGGCACAAAAAATGTACATTGGGGGTCAGGGCAGTGGCAGGTAAAAAGGGAATTCCCTTGGGAGGTCCTTCTACCCCGAGCCGAGTCATAAACGTCGAACCGTTGAGAGGGATATTGACATTGAACTTCAGAGAAGAAAAAAGAGAAGGGCCAATTTAACCAAGGCCCTTTTCTTTTCCCTTTTTTAGGACCCCTCGTAAACCCTCGTTTTCTAACTGTGAATTTTTGCTATTTAAAAATAATAATAATGATACTGATGATGATAATCAAAATCACAATTACAATAACGCTGACTATGCCAATGACAGTGACAATGCCAATGGTGTTGATATTGATAATGATAATGATAATGATAATGACAATGACAATGCCAATGACAATAATAACAATGACAATGACAATGACAATAACAATGATGATAATGACAATGCCAATGCTAATGGCAATGACAAAACCAACGAATATTACAATGTCAATTTCAATGTCAAAGCCAGTGTCAAAACCAATGATAATGACAATGACAATGACAATGCCAATGGCACTAACAATTCAATGACAATGACAATGACAGCGGCAATGCCAATGTCAATGACAATAACAAAAACAATGACAATGATAATGATAATGACAATGACAATGACAATGACAATGACAATAATAACAGTGACAACAATGGCAATGGCAACAATGACAATGACAATAATGACAATGATAATGATAATGATCACAATTATCTCGAAACACTTACGACAATCATCTCGGACGGCTCCAGGACGAAGCACTCATTGGGTCTTCTGGCACTGCCACCGGTCCGCTTTCCAAAGCTACAATTAGAAAACAACTCAGTTAAGTATTATTTATTTCAAATTGTATAAAAAAGAAATTTGTTTAAAGTTGTAACAAAATTATATCACCATTTTTTTAGACGTCAAATATAAAACATTGCTATCGACTATATTATAAAATGTCATATTATTATCATTATTATTATTATTATTATTATTATTATTATTATTATTATTATTATTGTTATTATTATTAAATATTATCATAATTATCAAAAATCATATGTATATTATGTATAGTCCCTTCATATATGTATAACTTATACCTATATAAAAAAGGAGCCTATATTCTCTTATCTCGAAAAGTTGAAACGAGTAAGTAGTAATACTACTACTAATACTACCACTGTGTCATATCAACCGATTTATCGGCTTTCAAAAGCATTTCATTTGTTCATTCATAAGCGTCCCATTCATTACTTGTAAAGGCGCTGCGCTGTTATATAGACACATAAATACAGAAGTGGCTTGTATATACATATGTATATCTTTACTACTTGTATACTACAATTCCATGTATGTACACGCATAAATACATCAAAATGGAACTACATACACGTACTCGCAGTGCAAAAATTTCAAACACACACCCACACACATACACTATTTCCGTCGCTTGTATGCACGTGTGTAAATATCCGGTACACGTAAGCGCAAGTATGTATGGACGTGGATATGAAGTTTATCCGCGGAGGATACGTGTGAATGCTCCAGAATACCATTAGTCGCCGACAGATGTCAGCTACAGGTTTCGGGAGAAAATTCTCCATCGAGAAAAATTACGGTTTTAAAAATTAGGGCGCCGCGAATTCGAATCCTATGTACGCTTCTAAAAAACATATACTTAAAAAAAAGAGGAAAATTCTGAATTCAAAATTTTTAGAAATTTTTTCGAGTGAATTCGAACAAAAATTAGAAGTTGGGTATCGTTGGGAATCCAATAAAACTGGAAGTTGGAGAAAATTTCAAGAAAAGGAGAAAATTTAAGAAAATTGAAAATTAAGCGAATTAAAGAAAATTTGAGAAATTGGATATTGGGGAAAAATTAGAAATTGAAGGTAAATCTAAAATTAAAGGAAACTGAAAATTAGAAATTAAGTAAATGAAGGAAAATTGGAATTCGTCGAAAATTGGAAAATGTGAAAAATTTGAGATTATAGGAAATTGGAAATCATGAAAAACTGAAATTTTTATGAGATCGAAAAATTAATGAAAATTGTAAAAAAAAATGATAATTGAGAAAGTGCAACAAAATTGGACAATCGGAAATTAAACGAAATTCGAAAATTGGAAACTGAGGCTACTTAATTGAAAAAGCGACCCTTGAGGAATTCACTTACCAGACGGAAAATCGTCTACGAGGGAAAGAGGGTGGGGGTGGCGGCTGCAGACGCTGCCCCCTATCGGCGCTCTCGCTGCGCAGGGCTTGCACGGCCTTGGGCACGGCCCTGGCAGGGCCGAGCTCCTGCGCCAATTGCTTGACATTGCCGTTGCCGAAGAAGGCGTCGGCGGCGCCACCAGCGCCACCGGATCCGTGGAAGCTGTTCCACCTTCGCACGGCCGGACAATGATGGTGCTGGCGCCCCCCACCCACGCTGTTGTTGTTATTATTGTTGGTGCTACTGCTGTTGTTATTGTTATTAGCGGCAGCGCTCTTGCAGGGCCCGCGCAGCTGACTCGTGTGCTTGTGCATTTTTTCTGCGGGCACTTTTTTTACTCTTATCTCACATTTTCTTGCACTTTCACTCTCGAAATTTTCTTTTTTTTCCTTTTTTAATTTTTCTTCTGTTCATTTTTTGTTGGTTCTCGGAAAATCGACATTTTTTTTTCAGAAACTGTAAAAAATATTATTTTTGCGCGTCTAAGGGGTACTCCTAAAGGTGGACTATGAACGTTCCTGAGGGGTTCTCGAAATATAATTAATTCCAATCCCCCTTCCCCTTTGAAATTTTTTTATCATTTCATTTTTGGAATGGAAAAAACATTTGCACAAAATGAAAAATTTTTCAACGCGTATTGTGACCCAAGGCGCTCCGAAGGGTGATTACCTCTCTGCAAATACCTCAAAATCGCCGTTTTTATTTTTGCCGCTAAATATTCAGTCGGTAGCTTTTTTTTTGAAAATATTTAACTAGTCTGGGCACCTGGAGAATTCGCTACTTCACTGGGGACCCAGGTATCTTTGACTTACAGTGGCCACGGACGTATCTAGGCTGCAGAGTTTCTAAATTCTTTCGATTTTTCATAATTTCGCAAATTTTTTCGAATTTTTAAAATTTCTCAAATTTTTTCAGAATTCGCAATTTTTTCGCGAGTTCCCCAAATTTCTTGTTTATTCAAATGTTCTAAATTTTTCATCTTTTCGTATAAAGGGCCAGAGGCGTTTACGGTTCTCTATATTTTCCAAACTTTCAACATTTTTTCAAATTTTCAAAATTTAGAAATTTTCTAAACATCTAAATTTCCGAATATTTTATATTTTCAAAATATTAAAATTTTCAAAATTTTGCAAATTCTGCAAATTTCTAAAATTTTTAAACTTCAAAATTTTCGAATTTTCTAAATATTCTAGTTGTTCATATTTTTTATTTTATCGAATATTCCAAATTTCTGATTTTTTCAAACTTCCAAATTTTCAATATTTGAAAATTTTACAAATATTAAAATTTCTACATTTTTTAATCTTCAAAATTTTTTAATTTCCTAATTTCCCATATTTTCTATTTTTTCGAGTTTTCGAAATTTCTCAAAAATTCCAAATCTCACTATTTTGAAAGATTTCAAAACTTCTCTGTAGTTTCTGGCGGAAGTCCGTAATACATTTGATAGCATCTTCTTCCGTTTTCTTTTTCATATCTGAGAAGCACGGAATTAAGGCAATGTGGTTTTGGTTGGTAGCTTATCGAATCGTAGCGTTTGCTCGGAAACGCGATAGTAGGTATAAAAATGAAAAAAGAGCGGAGGGGAAGGGGTATAAAAAGTATGCCTTTGCGATAAGCGGGGCATGTGTATAAGAACGAGAGGCTCGGGTAGATTTAGACAGGCCTTCTTCTCCTTCCTTTATCGTATCACGATTATAGTAACGATCAATGACATTCTTTGGAATTTTACACACACACAAGAGCGCGCATGGAAAATTTGAAAGTTTTGAGAAATTAGAAAATTTTGGAAATATTTGAAAAATTGGAAATTATGAGAAATTGCGAAATTTGTGAAAATTTGAATCATTTTGAGAATTTGAAAATTTTGAAAAAATAAAAAACCGTAGATAAGAGTAATTTCGAAATTTTTCCAATTTGAAAATATTGCAAATTTTCAAATTATGAAATTTGGAAAAATTGAAAATTTAGAAATTATGAGATTTGGAAGAATTGAAAATTTAGAAATTATGAAATTTGGAAAAATCGAAAATTTGGAAAATTTGGAGAAACTCAAAATTTGGAAAATTTGGAGAAACTCAAAATTTGGAAAATTTGGAGAAACTCAAAATTTGGAAAATTTGGAAAATTTGGAAAAATTGAAAATTTTGAATTTTGAAAATATGAAAAACAAGGAAAATCGTAAACTAGATACGCCCCTGGTGCCTTTATTCGAAAAACTGGAGAATTGGAAAAATTCGAATGAATGATAAATTTGAGAAATGGGCAAATTATTTATGTATATTATTTACATGTATTACTTATATGTACTATTTATATATACTCTTTACATTGTCATTTTTATAAATTTCGAATACACAAAAAATTCCTATCAAACTAGTTGTATTTTTTTTAATCTCCCGAGGGGCCCGAGACGAAATTACCTACACCCCCGGAGTCAACTTCAACCCCCATGTTTCTTCTCGAAACTTTCCGAGTAAAAAAAATTCGACACTTTTCCGGGAGAGCAAAAAAACGATCTCAGGTGACGTCGGGAAAAATTCGGTATTTCCACTGGGAAACTCTTTTTTTCTCTTCGCGCGGTGCGAAACGATGATATGATACACCATGGGAGTCGAGTCTAGTCCCTCACCGTGGGAGAACGACCCTGCGTTAGATGTTACCTTGAGACGCAGCGCAGCGCCGTTGGTTCGTTCATTCATTCAACAAACCATGGGATTCTCACGGCATCTAACTAAATGCATATTGTTGCTACTACTATTATTATTATTATTGTTGTTGTTGTATCTCGTATGTTTACTCGATACAGCTTCGGTCAAAGTTCGCTGTACTTCGAATACGGATGCAACGAAATTTTAAATTATTTCTTGTGTTACTTATTATTATTATGATTACGATTATTGTTGTTATTATTATTATCATTATTATTGTTGTTATTGTTATTATTATGATTAATGGAAGAGAGAGGAAAAAGAAAATACATGAAACTTCAAACTCTCCTTCTTTTTTTCTTCTTTCTCCCTTTCCCTCCCCCTTCCTTGTCCCTCACCGGCTCTCACTCTCTCTCTCGCTGGGTAACTTTGTTCACCGCCTTCGCTTTGAGGAATTATCAGAGTGCGAATTATTATCATTCGCTTGGAATTTCACATAAACCGCAAAAATCAATCTTCCCGCCGGCGCCGCGTCACGACCTGAAGGAAGAGGAGCTGGAAAAGGACGAACTATGTATCGCAATGCGAAAGAGAGAGAGAGAGAGAGAGAGAGAGAGAGAGAGAGAGAGAGAGAGAGAGAGAGAGAGAGAGAGAGAGAGAGAGAGAGAGAGAGAGAGAGAGAGAGAGAGAGAGAGAGAGAGAGACAAGAAGAAAAGCGATAGCACAGAGAGTGTGAGTGAGAGAGAAGAAAAAAAACATCGCTTCTGACACGCTTCCGTGACTCGCCGGAGGAAGGTTCTAAGCTCTAAGGGGGAAAAAAAGACCACATACGGTCCTGCTTTTCACTCCAGATCAAGTTTTCTCGGTACCCGGAGGTTCCGGGAAATGAACAAAAAATCATGGGGGAAATATTAGTGATGGATATTCATTATAATAATAATGATAATGATAATAATAACAACAGCAACAACAATAATAATAACAATAACAACAGCAACAACAATAACAATAATAATAACAATAACAATGTAATTGATTTTTATAAAAATAATAATAGTAGTGTTTCAATACAAAGAAATTAACTTTTATTATTGTTACTATTATCATTATTATATATAAGACATTTTTGTATGTTTGTTATTATTATTATTGTTTTTGTTATTATTGTTATTATTATTATTGCAGTAACAGCCGCAACAATACATAAATGTATGTATCTATGTATGTGTGTGGCAGGTACATACTCGACTCGTATTTACACTTTCTAAACATGAAACGTATGATATGATATATGTATATATAAACATATATGTATGTGCATAGCAGCGGCATGGCGCGTCGGTATCACGGTATAATAATGATGTTACATATCAGTGAAGCGCTGCTATGCTGTGTCTTGTGAAATCGAAAAAAAGAGGGAAAATGGAAGACAAGTGCTTCTTTTTCTTTTTCTTTTTCTTCTTCTACTTCTTCTTCTTTTCCCTCCCTCCATATTGCTTGTAACGCAATTACGTGCAAGGTCGTACACCCGCGCCCCTATTTCGAGCTACTAATATCTTCCTCTATTTTGAGCTATTGACAGAGTTTCGAACTACCGACGAAAAACCAAACGGTTCCGATTTCAATATTGAGCTGCCAACGCAAGGTCGAACACTGGGGGACTCCGTTTGAGCTACCGATTCATGTTTTCCAGTTGTCCATCAATTTTCGAGCTACACCATCAATATTTAAAGTAGTTTCGTTAAATTTCGAGATACCCCGTTAGTTTTCGAGCTATTCCGGTGATTTCGGAGCTATCTCGTTAGTTTTCGAGCTACCCCGGTGATCTTTGAGCTACCCCGCGAAATTTCGAGCTACCCCAGTGATCTTGGGATTGTCTCGTTAAATTTCGAGCTACCTTCTTGAACTTCGAGCTACCCTCTAAAATTTCGAGCTATCCCGCGAAATTTCGAGCTACCTCAGTAATTTTCGGATTGCCTCGTTTAATTTTAAGCTACCTTCTTAAATTTCGAGTTATCCTCTTTAATTTCGAGCTGCCCCGGCAAATCTTCGAGCTACCCAATTAATTATTTAGCCACCAATTCACTTATCGAGTCAACACTTAATCCTTGAGCTACAAAATCCGAGCACCCTCTCCAAATTTCGAGCTCCCAATGCCGAACCCCCTATATCTTTTGGAATCCGAGTGGTAACATCCCTCAGAGCTAATTTCGTGCGCCCTCTCGACGTCGGTGCTCGAAATTCCGCCTTTGGAATTTCGAGCACCCTTCAGGAGTAACGGGAGGTCGTATCGAGCACCCCTAGTATTTCCAAAATACACGTCTACGGCACTTACACTCACACTTACACCGACACTCGCGTTTACGGGAATCTCACCAAAAATGAAACGCGAAATACAATAAATCGGAGAAGAAGTTGAATTAACAAAAGAAAAAGAAAGACTCCAATGCGAAATTTCGATGGTACAGCAATTTCCTGCCTGCTGGAGCGGCAGGAGCGAGAGAAACGCGGTAAGGGAGCACTCACGCGCAAGAGGAAGAGAGATAAAAGGCGAAAATAAAAAAGAAAGAGGAAAAACAGACTCTCTTTTGCTCTCGTTGAACGGCACTCGCGTCCGTGTGACGTCCGTCGTCTCTCAAAGGTACACAGGCACTACTGGGTGGTAGGTACTCGGGTAACCAACTGGTACTGGTACTGGCCAACGGGAACCAGAACCAGAACAGGCACAGGCAAAGCATAAGGCACGGGCACAGGCACAGGCACAGCTTCCCTCCAATCGCATGGGCACCGGAGCGCACCCTGTCGGCCGAGGCTGCGACCAATACGATCCGATACAACACAACACAACACAGCACACAGATACACGGACACGCAACACAAACGCCAACGTCCGTGGCGTGAAACTTTACTTACATGAATTTCGTTTGTATACATAATACGCGCATGCATGGATGTGTATATGTGTGGATGGATGGATACGACGTATGTATGTATGTATATATGTATACGTACGTACTTTGAAATCAATACCCAGCCGTATTCGTTTTTAAACGATTATCACACGAAGCTATTGTGATAAGCCGGATCAAAGGGGGTAGAGCCGGAGGAATGGAACCTTCGATTCCAAGTAATCGAAGGTTCCGGTTAGAGGAAAAGGAAAAGGCAAGGAAAGGAAATGAAATTTCGAGTTTGTACCAATTGCGCCTGAGCGCAAGAAATATATGTGTGTACGTGTATGTCTATGAAATTGGAATAATAATAATAATAATAATAATAATAATAATTATTATTATTATTATTATTATTATAAATTTTTAAAGATTTGAAAATTTCAAGGAATATAATATTTTTGAGATTTTCGATAAATTCGAGAGATTTGAAAGAATTCGTAAATTCAAGATTTTCAGGATTCGAGATTTTTGAGAAATTTAATATCCTCGATAAATTCGAGATTTTCGATAAATTCGAGAGATTCGACAAAATTCGTAAATTCAAGATTTTTGAAAAACTCGAGATTTTCAGGGTTCGAGATCTTCGAGATATTCGAAATTTTCAAGAAATTTAAGATTTTTGAGATTTCCGATAAACTGGAAAAATTTCATAAACTCAAGTTTTTTGAAAAATTTGAGAGATTCGAGAAATTCGAGATTTGGAAAAATGCGAAAAAGAAAAAGAAAATGAGAAAAGCCCAGGATCGGTTGGCTCCAGGTCAACGATCCCTTCGATGCCTCGATCCTCCACTTGATACGCACTTTTCAATTGTACTGTTAGAGTGGAGAGTCGAGGAAGCCAATAGTCGGTAGTCTGCATGTCAGTTTGCAGTAGGTAGTTGGCAGTCGGTAGTCGGTAGTCGGTAGTCAGTCGTCAGTCGCAGTCGCTTCCCCCATCTATATTCATTTCTCCGCAAACCATGACTAAAAGCATACAGCGCGTGTAATTTATTAAGTATTAATAACAATCCTAACGGTTCTTTCTTTTTTTGCTTCTATCTTTCTTTTTTTTCCACTCCAATTCACTCAACCATCAACGCCCTCTACAAAGCTCTCAATTTTCGAGTCTCTCGAACTCCAAATATCGATGCTCTCGAATCTCTCGAACGTCAAATATCGAGTCTCGAATCTCTCGAACGTCAAATATCGAATCTCTCGAACTCCAAATATTGAAACTCTAATCTCTCGAGCTTCAAATATCGAAACTCGAATCTCTCGAATCTCAAATATCGAATCTCGAATCTCTCGAATTCCAAGCTTCTAAACTCGAATGAAAAAAAAATAAATTTTCCAAAATCCAAAAAATTCAGAAACAATATTTGTACAGAAAGAAACCAAAAATTAGATATTTTGAATGCACTCAATCTACGTCGTGTCTTTCATTCCTTGTATTCTCTTCAAAAGTTATGAGATGGAGCATTTTTCCATCGAAAGAGAAAGGAGGAGGAGAGGGTTGAGAGGGCGAAGGAGGGGGAGGAGGAGGAGGAAGAAGAAGTGCGCGCTACTCTACTCTACTACATAAAGCATAATCATCATGGTACTACGAGTGTCGAGTGGTAGCAAAAGACGTCGACGACGGCATGAAAGAGGCGCTTTTGTCAAGGAACACAACGTGAAAGGAGTATGTACCTACCTACCTACCTACCTACCCAGCTACCTAGCTACCTACCTATGCTTACGTTTTCAAAAGGTGCCTATTCAAATCTACACTCCATCTCGAGCACGTATTTCATAGAACGGATGGACGAATGGACGAATGGATGGGATAGGGGTACAGTCCGAGTCAAATCTTATCCGATTTCCCTTCGAACCGATTTTATCCGATCGAAATGCGTCAATTTTGTCGAAAAAAGAAAATTAGTATCAACATAAGCAACAACAATAATAATAATAACAACAACAACAACAATAATGATGATAATAATAATAATGATGATGATAATAATAATAATGATGATAATAATAATAATAACGATAATAATAATAATAATAACGATAATAATAATAACGATAATAATAATAGTAATAACGATAATAATAATGATGATAATAATAATAACAACGGGAAAATGATAATAAAAAGGAAAAATAATACAAAAAAACTTGTTTTTTTGTAAAGGAACTGCACAATTCTGGAATGGAAGCGGGTCTCTACTTTGCTGACATCGGGCACATCGGAGGAAATTCCTTCCTTATCGACTTAGGGTATAGTCTTCTCTTTATAACAGAAAAGGAGGAATCTGCTTTATCCGGACAGCGTCGGTAAACAAGATTTCTACGTCTAAGTTTCTGGCTATTCTCTCTCTCTCTCTCTCTCTCTCTCTCTCTCTCTCTCTCTCTCTCTCTCTCTCTCTCTCTCTCTCTCTCTCTCTCTCTCTCTCTCTCTCTCTCTCTCTCCCTTTTTTCCTTCTTTTACGAAACGTTAAATAGTGAATATTTTCTTATCCGTGAATTTCAGGCCACAATAAATATTAATGATAATGATGATGATAATGATGATGATAACAATGATAACAATAATAATAATAATAAGAATTATAAAAGTGATGTCTCGCACCCGTACGAATACAATCACATTTTTTTCCTTTTTCTTTTCCTTCTTTTTTTTTCTATATGAGAATCCCGGAGACAATAGCGAGTAAAAGTCGAAAGGTAACGGCAGCGACAGCGGCATTGTTATCGCGTTCTCGTGTAACGGCGATGCATCTGTCCCGTCAAAATGAGAACGCGTGTACACAATAATAATAACAAAAATAATAATAATAATAACAATCATTATTATCATTATTATTATTATGATACAGGCGTGCTACGATTTTACTTTCAAAATCAATCCCACGAATTTCTACTTCCTTCTTTTCTTTCATTGTGTTCTAGTATATTATACTATATTTAATTAACCCTCAACAGTCAGCGTGATTTTAGGTACCCACAATAGTCAACATGGGGTATTTGGTGTCTTGTAATGTTTTCAGGTTTTCAAGCCGTTGCGAAAATCCTGAAAAAATTCGTGGCTTTCGTTTTAGATGTCTACTGGAAAATTCGAAGGGGTTTTTTGAAAAGGGAAACAGTTCTTTTTTTCTAAATTCTTTTTTATACATAAATTCGTGACGAGGTCGTTAAAAATTAATTTTGTTTTCTTCAAAAATTCACTACTTTTTATAAAACAAGGTTTTTATTATTATTATTGTTTTTATCGATGTTATTGTTGTTATTGTTATTACTGTTATTATTATTATCATCATCATCGTCATCATCATCATTATTATTATTATGATTATTATTATCATTATTATTATTAGTATTATTGTCAAAAACCAATCGGTGAAAATAGAAAAAAATATCGATTTTTATCAGCCATTAAAAAAAAAATAATTGTTAAATTTCAAATTTAGTGCTATCAATTTTGGGTTTATTGAATTATCTCGTGAAAAAAAAATGGAAATAGAAAATGTCCGATAACGAGGAAAATTGATTCTTCAATGACGTCATTAAAGGAAAACGCGGAGGAAGAGGACGACGTCGATACACGTTCCTTTCGTCAACAATTTTTTTTACCCCTCCAACGTATTTCCCCCTTTCCCCCCTCTCTCGCGCTTCTTTTTACATAAAAAAGAGGAAGCGTCTCAATACATATACGGGGTATACGGTCAGCGTGACGTGTTCAAGCCGTGAGATGGTGGTAGATGGTGAAAAATCGAGAAGAAAAGTTATTTTCCATTTTTCGAAATTTCCAATAATTATCGAGTAATTAATTAAAACGTTCCGGCCAATCGGAATGTCAGAGGCTCGGTGGGCGTGTCGAAAAAATTGAGGCCCCCAAGCTGAAGGAGGTATTACGGCACGGAGAAGGGGGGGGGGGGGCGTCCCTAGCTGACGAAGTACGGTCATCGTCGGTGGGAGATTCGAAGTTGAAATTTTTTTCGACACGCCTACCGAGCCTCTTCGACGTTCCGATTAGCCAGAAGATTTTCATTAATTACAGGGTAATTGTTCCGAAATTCGAAAAATAGTGAATAATTGCTCTCTCAATTTTTCGACACTTACATAATATGACCTTCTTTTGGCTTCGACACCTTGTAGACAATCCCGAATGACGTGAAAAGAGAAAAAATGCGTTCGCAAAATGCACGCGCGCACACACACACACACGCACACATCCATCCACGCGCGCACGAGAGCGCGCTCCTATCGATAATACATCGATATAAAGTACATTAAAGGAAGGAAGAAGAAAGAAAGAAAGACAGAAGAAAGAAGGGAGGCAGAGAAGGTGGCGCAAAAGGGGGGAGGGGGGGGGGGGGAGAGTCTTTGCAAGTAGCCAATCGGGCGTGTTTGTCAGATGCAGCTCGCTGCACTTTTACTCGCTTGATATTTCATAAAAGAGGATACGATAGGATAGAATCGAAGCAAACGAGCGAAATTCGCTCCACTATGCCACGGTTGCACTTTTTTTTTAAAGAAAGTAAGGGCAGATAAAAAAAGTTCCCAGTCGAAAAGCAAAAAGGGAACCAAATGGGAAAATAAAGAAGATAACAATAAATAAATGTGTGAACAAAAGTAAATGGAACGAAAAAATTGTATGTAAAAAATATTAATAGAGAATATAAATAAATAAATAACGCAGCAATAAAAAAAGGGAGGGAGAGAAACCGAAGGGAAAGACGTTGTGGCCGAAAGAGTAGGCACTTAATCTCTCCTACACGTGTTCCCTCAACCCTCAACCCTCTCGAACCTCCAGCCGCATGACAATGTCTAATTGTAAGCTCTACATGTGCCAATGACGCACGTGCGCGTGTCCTCCCCCCCCTTTCTCCCACTGGAGTCACGCGCGATGCCTTCTCCACTCGGTCGAGACATTTCTTCACTCGCATTCGACTTGTGTCCGCAAAATCGTCTCTTCGTCTACTGCGCATGCGTTCAAACAAAAACAGAAAGAACAACTGCGCCCCCAAAATTATTCGATTCCATCGATCATTTATCGTCTGGAATCCTACCGCGCCTGCGCAAGATAAACCCTTTCCCTAGATTTACTGTGCATGCGTTCGAAAGAAAAAAAGAAAAATAACTACTCCAACCCCGAAACCATCGATTCCGTCTCCCATTGGTTCATTCACTCTCGCGCCTGCTCAGAAACATCCCGCTTCTGGATCTTCCGCTCATGCGCTCTATCATTCGCGGGATTTCGGAGTTCGAACGCTTATTCCATTTGGGAATCAAATTAAGAGTTAATTGAATTAATAATTATTAGTAATCACTAATTGAATTAGAAATTAGACTCTTGAATTAATAATTATTAGTAATTACTAATTCGAGATCCGAAATATTAATAATTATCAATTGGAGGGCCAAGATTTTACCCCTAATTTGATTCCCAAGTGGAATAAGCGTCCGAGCACCGAAATCTCGCAAATGATAGAGCGCATGCGCGGAAGATCCACAACCGGGATATTTCTGCGCAGGCGCGAAAAAAATCAGCCAATGGGAAACGAAATCGATGGTTTCGGGGTTGGAATTATTTTTCTTGGCTCTTGAATTAATAATTATTAATAATTACTAATTCGGGATCCAAAATTTTAATAATTATTCATTCGAAAACCAAGATTTTCGAAGAAATTAGTAACTAAATACTGAATTAGTAAATAAAATAAAATAAAATACACTCGTTGACCCGCGAAAACACATATAAACACTCTCAGACAACACACATACACGCGCTCGCGCGGTACTTAGGTAAATCCGCTCGGGGAGAGCGGTGGCGGCATCCTGTGGAATGCACTCGATAGCCTTGGCTGATTCGTTGGACGAGTTTCTGCGCGAGTACTTATGTACTCACTTACTTACGTAGGCAGAGAGCAGGGGAACGAATGAGCAAATAAACAAATAAACAAACCGACCAACGAATCACCGAATGCCGTAGGCTGGAAAAGTCTTGACCGACATGCTACAAATCCGCTCCGACCCGATCCTTCCCCAAACGCGTTCTCACGCTACTTAGAAAACCACTCTACCGTCTCCCCACCCCGCCACGACCCACTGCGCCGCGTAAGCGAGGATCTACCGCGCAGGCGGTCGCACGGTAGCGCCTCCGGCGGTGATTCAGCGAAGCTAGGGTCGAAAATCTTGTAATCTCCATATCTTCGCATCGGATCGTCTTAGAAATGCGGGGAAAAGTGCATTTTCAAGGGCGCGAAGTCTAGATTCAGATGATCAAACGGAAAAACTCGAAATCTCAAATGCATTTTTTTTTGCTATTGCAAGTATTCCTTACTTTTTCTTTGGTAATGGAAATTTTTGTAGTTTTTTGTGGTTTTGGGGGACTAATAAAGCAAGTGAGAGGAAATGCGTTGGTTCCGTTGTAATGGCAGGCGGCTTTGTACGACCTTTCGGAGAGTGAAACGATGCGCGAACCGACCGCTACGATAGGCGGGGGTTTCTCAAAGGTGAGGTGTAAAGTGAAGCAAAGTAAAGTGCATACATGTATTTTCGCGTCTCGTGGATATGTCAGATTCCCTCTTTTCATTTTTTTTCCCTTTTTTTTAAGGTCGTCGGGATGAAATATACGCGTGCCCGTGAGTGTGTGTATCGATAGGAAATCGATAATTTATTTTATCAACTCCGACAATAGAACTTTTTCTACACACATACCCACACGTAAGAAATGTGCACCACCGTGCACATATATATGTCCCAAAATAAATAGGAAACCTGTTACGGCTTTGGATTTTGTCATGCCCCTAGAAGTGAATTGCCCGGGACCATTTTTGAATTTTCAATTGCTATGTCATTTTTTGGCGAAGATCCAAAGGGTAACGATTGAAAGGGTTAAAAGGAAAGAAGTGTATGGGAAGGAAGGAGGGGGGGGGGGGGGCGAGAGGGTTTCAAAGTAGAATCGTAACCAGAAGAATATATATTTGTAAAAATTCGAAACTTACCGGTCATCTTGAGTGACAGTGATATCGGGTGGGGGTGGGAGAGGCGGGGCACCGTCGGTGGCATCCAGTTTGACGAATTTTCGTCCGACCCCCCTTTTTTCGAAGATAAATCCGATCCGTGGAAGTGATAATAATAATAATACGGCACTTCGCGATTTGTTTCTTCCTCACCTATACTATCTGTGTGTGTGTGTGTACTATGTGTGTATTCACTCACTGGTTTCACTCAGAACCGGCTTTTCGGGACACACGACACATTTTGAATTGTCACGTTATTCCCACGCTCTTTAGGGGCTCGAGTTGGTCATTTTCTAGTTTCTCTATTTTGAAAAAGAGGAGGAGAGAAAAATTTCGAAATTGGTTCTTTAATAAATTGCCATTATTGTTATTATTAATATTATTATTATTAGCTTTTTCATTTCCATAAAATTTCCAATTTTTCTCAAATTTTCCAATTTCTCTAAATTCACTAATTTCCTCAAAATTCCCAATATTTCTAAATCTTCAAAATTTTCGAATTTCATTTTTTCTCATTTTTTTTTTCATATTCCCCAATTTTTCCAAATCTTTGATATTTCCAAATTTCGAAATCTTTCCATTTTTTTCAAATTTTTCCAATTTCTCTAAATTCCCCAATTTCTCAAAATTTTTCAAAAGTTCTCAATTTTTCCAAATTTCACAATTATCCCAAAAATTCGCAATTTTTAAATTCCTACATAAGTACATATACAAAACGTGTATACATATACATTCCTTGAAACACGGTCAGGTGAAAGCGAGCATTTATCCCATTACCTTCCCCTCCCCTTCCTCTTATTACTTTTTCGACAATTACTCTCCCTTCCATTTTTCCATTTTTTTCTTCACCCTCTTTCTCTTTCTTTTTCTTTAATTTCAATATCCATTTAATTCCTTCTGACTCTTTCCTCTTCCCCCTGCTCCCCCCTTTTCTTATTTTCTTTCGACTCAACCTCTCCCCCTCCTCCTCTGACTCACACTTTTTCCTGTTTCCCGTAAAAACTCCCGGAAATTCGTCGATCGGATGAATAAAAAAAAAATACACGCACTAACTGCTCTTATTACATACACATATAATACATATGTAGTTATGTATACATTACGACACACATGTACATATATATGTATATGTATAAAACACACCCTTGACAGTCGCGGTATCTCCAAAAGTTCAAGCAGGAACCAGGGACCAGAGACCAGATATCCACTGGGATCCGGGTTCCGAATTTCGCGAACGAAGCGACGAAGAATTGGAAGAAGAAGAAGAACAAGAAGAAGAAGAGGAAAAAAAAATTCACAATGGAATACTCGAGATTCCAGCAGAGCCGAGCCGAGCCGACCGAGTCGCGCCGTTATTGCATACGACTTGGAGAATGGAGAGCGAGATAGCGACTGGACTGAACTGGAGAGCGGAGAGACGACGAACGTAACGACGATTCTCGATTCGGCTTTGCTTTGCTTTGGGAAGAGAGGAGAGAAGAGGGGGGGAGAGAGAGTTGTATTCTACACGTTTTTCCTTCTTTATCCAACTCCCCCCTCTCCCACTCCACCGTCTCCTACATCTCCTTCCCTTATCGCGATTGCCTTCGGTAGGATTCGGAACCCGTCGCGAAACGAACGAGGATAGTGAATAAAAAAGAAAGAGAGAAATAGCGGAGAGGGAGGAGGGGAAGCAATTTCGAAGTCGAAGGGGAAGGGATGATGGGGAAGCGGAAGGGCGGGGGGGTACGAGCGCCTCTGGGAGAGAATGGGAAAACACCACGCCCCGTGTTTTCAAATCAAATCTCGCTCTACTTTATTGTATATGTATATATGTATATATATATACTATACATATACTTTTTTTCTAAAGCATATGTATTTTCTAATACATGTTCAATTTAATAAAAAAAATATAAATAAATAATAAGAGGATTTTGTAAATTGTTTTAGGATTTTGCTAATAGTGCCCCACGACG
The DNA here is from genome assembly GCA_949825005.1 of Gasteruption jaculator. Classification (NCBI taxonomy): domain Eukaryota; kingdom Metazoa; phylum Arthropoda; class Insecta; order Hymenoptera; family Gasteruptiidae; genus Gasteruption; species Gasteruption jaculator. The sequence continues at coordinate 11,140,562 of OX463764.1, read as the reverse complement.
ACGCTAGGGCACAATAAATAAATAAATAAATAAATAAATAAATAAATAAATAAATAAAGGGTAGTAGAAATAATGACATAATAACAATAACGAATCAGAGACGTCGGCGTCTAAGAGCGTCCCCGTCTGCATCCACGGCCCGGAACCTGGATCGATGCGTGCGTATCCCCGAGACACGGGCAAAAAAAAGGAGAGACGCGGAAGGAAGCAAGAGGAAGAAGGTTCATTAAACTCCTGCGCGTACCCTACGTGTACCGGCAGAGCAGCGAAATTTGCCTATTTTTATCGTAGTGAAATATACTGAGAGTAATACCAGTAATGGTATTTACTGAATGAATGAATCGAAAGTTTCATCAATGAGTTAATTGTAATGATTGTTAAATAAAAAAACGAAAAGAACTCACCTGGATCGAGGCAGGAACATAGAACCGTCGATGAATACGGATCCGGATAATAGAATATACCAACTCGTGGCCAACTCTCCTGTGCTGCAATAATGATAATAGAATTAAATAGTAAAAAAAGTGTGGAATTATAAAAATAGGTCTAATGGTAAAGATGTAGAAAATTATAAAAAATATGTAAATTGATAAAAAGGTATAAAGTTTTATAAATGTACAAGGTGGAAGGAATGGTATGAAAGAATAAAAAGAATAAAAATAAAAGTCAAAAGATGAATAGAGAGAAATTTCTTTAAATGTAATTTGCAGACTTACAGGTATCTCCCACGGTAACAAGGAAATGGCAGGTCCCCAGTTTACCAACAACGAAGAACTAATCGCTACTTTACCTACACTGTCCTACTTTATCTATGGCGGAACTTATAGCGCACGTTTTTCCTACTTTACCATCAACCGGTCGGTAACATAGAAAAATATCGAAAATTACCAGTTATTACCTTGAGAAGAAGCAAAGAGTTTCATATTTATTTCTTTTCGCAAAAAACTTTCTTATGAGAATAAAAGAAGAAAGATATTATGTCTCGGTTGGAACTCCGCAAAATATCCCTATCTTACCGACCGGCGCGTTTTCCCTATGTTACCAGCCTCGACCGACAATGTAGGAATCTGTACGTGGAAGTTTCCTGTCTTACCCGTCGCTGATACACTCGTATACATTTTTTTCCTTAGATTACCAACGTTTGATCGATAACGTGGGAATCTTTGAACGCTATAGGAGGTAAAGAAGGGAGAGAAGGAAATAGAAAGAGAGAAATTAGAGAAATCAGAAAAGGAAAAGCTACTTACTAGTACAACACGTGGTTGGCATGGTGTCTCTCGTATCTGACGACTTTGCAGAGCCCGCGGAGGACGGAATCCCGACAGGGTCGTAACGCTTCCAGGCCCAGCAGCCCGTAATAGATGATCTGCAGGTCCTGTAATTCGTTTATAATAAATTATTATGGTTATTAATTCATAATTACATATTTTATAATTATGAATTAAATTTTATTATACTTGTACGATACACCGGGTATTCACAAAGTAACGGACCCACCCTAAAACTGGTGTCTAGTCATTTTTTCCCTATAATGCAAGAATTTTGAAATAAGGGGTGGGTATTTTTATATATATTTCATTTATAAGAAACTATTGATGGTTACGTATATTAGAATTATTAGCTATATTTTTTTGCAAATGCGTGTATGTATGTGGGGCGAAGGGGGAAGGGGGGGGGGGGGTCTCACCTGAAGCGTTCTTCTTTCGGGGTCCCTGCAGAGCGCGCGCACGAAATGTGGATCCAAGTACTCCGTCATAATAGCATTCGGGACCTGATCACTGCACCGAGGAGTGACGATGCGTTGCCGTCGTTCCCGATTCCTCTGCCTTGGGCAAGACGACCATCAATTTCTCGCGCATTTTCGACATCGCGATTTTTCTTCCTTTTTTTCCCGATCTCTTCTCTTTTTCAGTCTATAGTCGCCATTTTCTTATATTTTTTCTTTCACTCTGAAAAAATGAATGATTATTATTATTATCTTTTATACATTATTAAACCGGACGTTCAATTTCAATTGAAATTTAAATTCAAATGGGAAAAAATCAATTAAAACAAACCGACTAAGAATTGCAAAAAAAATACGTTAATTAAGACGGGAAGCGAACAATTATTCCACATAAGAGGCAAAGGCAGGGGTCAACGGTTGGGGCCGGGGTTTCGCGTATCGACCAAACTTGAGCCGCGCTCTTGCCGATCAATAGTTGGAAGCCAGTCGTCGGTGATAATTCAGGTGGAGGAATAAAAAAATTACGGGGTTGAAACCGACCAGAAGAAGGAGAAAAGAGGAAGAAGAAGGAGGAGAAAAGAAATGAGAATATGTGGTTGCTCTCGGTTCATTACTCGACCTTGTGAGTGACGTCACGCACCTCGCAAACCGCCGCTCGAGGTCACCCTGGGGTACCTGCCTCGGTGCTGACAAAGATCGAGGATGCACTTGCATTCCTCAAACTCCCAACCTCAAACGGCTCGAAAAAGGAGCGAAAATGGCGGGAGATCTCCACCTCGAGTTTTTAACACCATTTTTAACCACTTTCCAGTCGTGTCTCGGGTGGTTTCATGGGGTCATTGGATTCTTCCAAAGTGAACCTTTCCGAAACGATTTCTTTTTTCTCGAAAACATATAACTTAAATTGTAGATGGCGCTTGTGGTTGAGATTCAAAATGGCTAAAATACCCACCTCGAGTTTTTAACACCATTTTTAACCACTTTCGAGGCGTCCTCCGAATGGTTTCTTGGGGTCATTGGAATCTTCCAAAGTGAACCTTTCCCAAACGACAATTGTTATCTCGAAAGCACATAATCTAAATTGCAGATGGCGCTCGTGATTGAGATTAAAAATGGCTTAAATCTCCACCTCGACTTTTTAACACCATTTTTAAACGCTTTCGAGTTGTGTTTCGGATAGTTTCATGATATCTTTGGAATCTTTCAAATCGAACCATTTTTTTTCTTCTTTCAAAAATCATTATTTTAGATATCGAGTTTCTGGGAAGTCAAGGTTGCGTAACTAATAATTCCCGCTTCTCCTCTCATAAACACAGGCAGCAGCGATAGTTAGTCATCGCGTTGGTCCAAACTCAAGGCGGTGATAAAAATATCTTGACTGTGTGTACATATGTATACACATATGCATATATATATATATATGGGACAGTGTGACCATTCCAAGAGCTAAAAATTTCTCCTTTCTCTCATAACAATATTTTTAGTGTTAACGTCCCGTCTTCCCTGGGCTCGTGAGTATTTAATTGCCGTCGAAAATATGATTTCGATCTGGCTGGTACTTTTTGCTTTTCTTCTTCTTTTCCCCACATTTTTAGACGAGCCTTTAGAAATGTCAAGAGTTCATTTGGACCTTTTGATAACTTCTGACATTAATCCGCCGTGATAATACATTTCATTCGTATGTAGGTAGGTATTTAGATTCGAAATAACGTATGAACTAGTTGCAAACTAGTTCAAACGTTATTTCTAGAAAAGAGGAATCGCAAGTCACCGCTGCTTCTTGCGTATCGATCCCACTGGCAAAAAAATCCAAGGTGTTTTAATTTTTTTTATAGGGGGCGAAATCGCATTTCGAAAAATCTAAACTTTTTTTTTAAATTTAAAATTTTTCAATTTTTCCCAAAATTCAAATTTTCATATTCCAGTTTATCAAAATTTCAAATTTTCCAATTTTTATAAAATTTCATGTTCCAATTTTTGAATATTTCAAATTTTCCAATTTTTACAAAATTTCATGCTCCTTTTTTCTCAAAATTTCAAATTTTCCAATTTCTTCAAAATTACTATAAAATCTGAAATGTAACCCATCGAGTATTTATTTTAGTTTAAAAAAATTCAAAAGCCTTCCAAAAAAATTCACAAAATATGATTTTTTTTATTTCGTAGAAACACAGATTCCAAAAATACTGCAAAAAAACGAGACGAACTGAAAAAAAGGAGAAAGGGAAAAAACTTGTTCTCTTCGATTCAAGATTTCAGACGGAGTTGCGGGTGGAAAGCAAGTGGCACACTCTAATGAACGAAGTACCTGTCGTCCAAAGGTGCCCCTTCGGAGTTGAAAAGTCGAGAGTGCGAGAGTGTGTCGAGAGTGGCAGCGAAGCAGAGCTGTGAACCCTGCCTGCCCTCAAAGAGCCTCTACCGCACCCTTTTCCTCTTCAACACGCTTCGGTTATTACTTTGGACTACTGGAAACGTCAAAATACGTCACCCGGAGTCGCGACGGTCTCTCTTTTCTTTAATTATGAAAAACCTCCGAGTCAAATTATTTTTCACCAGGATTTTTTTTAAAATATCTCTCTCGTTTTCATTATTTCTCCTTGTAAGTCCCCATAATGTCATATTTATATTACTTTTCCTTACGCGACATTCGTAGGAACGCCCGCAGCGCCACCTGGAAATTTCAAGTTTGTGTTTTCGAAATAACAATTGTCGTTTGGGAAAGGTTCACTTTGGAAGATTCGAATAATCCCAAGAAACCATTCGAGAGACGACTCGTAAGTGGTTAAAAATGGTGTTAAATAGTCCAGGTGGAGGTTTGAGCCATTTTGAATCTCAACCACGAGCGCCATCTGCAATTTAAAACACGTACTTTCGAAGAAAAAAATTATTGTTTCGGAAAGGTTCACTTTGGAAGAATCCAATGGCCCCAAGAAACCATTCGAAAGATGACTCGAAAGTGGTTAAAAATGGTGTTAATAACTCGAGGTGGAGATTTGAACCATTCTGAATCTCATCCACCAGCGCTATCTGCAATTTAGATTAGGTGCTTTCGAGAAAACAATTGTCGTTTCGGAAAGGTTCACTTTTGAAGATTCCAACGACCACAGAAAACCACCCGAAACACTTCTCCTTGGTGGGTGAAACCGGGGTTAAAAACTCGAGGTGGGCACTTTCCGCCATTTTGCTACTTTTTTTTCATGAGTCGAGGTTCTAGTACACTCCCGAGTCAATTGCCCGATTTTTAAATAGCGTTCCTCTGTTTTTATTTATAACAAAAACGTCTAAAAAATAATTTATGGTAATAATATTTGTCGTTGCACAATTAACGACGATTATTTCGCATAAAGAAGATCCCAAAAATCGGCGTTAATTGTGCACCGACCTAAGAATTTCCAGAATGATAATAATAACAATAATATATTAATTAATTCCTCCCGTAACGCTCGTAAGTGTCGCGAAACGGAGGGACGACGCCATTCGTCGCTTAATAAGGATGTTACCGGTGGGTCGCCGACGTTAGCTATGACGCCGACCATGACGATGACGCTTTTAATCACCAACAGGGTTATGTTTTGCTTGATGATGTTATTAGCAGCGGCAATATGGGCTCGAAGTAGGAATAGGCCAAGGCCCTTTCCTTTCCTTCTCGTCCCTGCATTTCCTACTTTGCCGATGCACACGTCAATTTAATAACCCCATCAAGGTTGGAAAGAGGGAGGCACTGATTGATAGATAGATGGATTGATTGGCTCATTGATTTCATTTCCTTCCGTTGCGAACAACGTCGCAGCGTCGCAATGTCGCAACGTTGCTACGGCTAACAACGCCATCTGTTGCCCTTGCTCGAGTTTGAGGTTATGTATTAGGTACATTTTTTCGTGTAACTCGGAAACTATTAAACCGATTTTCACAATTTTTTTTTCAACGATAGGGTTTCTTTTTGGGAAGATTTTGGGGCTGACAAATTTTACTTGGGATGATAATTAAATTGGAATTTTTTTCTTTTTCTGAGAAAGTCAGAAATTTTTAGACGAGTGAGGTATATTTAAGAATTATTGAGGGTTTTGGAGTGTGTGTGTGTGAGAATTAAATTCGAGAAAATCCGATATAAAAGTAGGAAATGCGGATGCAAGGGGATACATATTATATATATTTGATTACATAAATATATACATGTATATAAACTCTGTGTGTGTGTGTTATATGTGTGCAGGATACGGGGAGACGACGTCGATTTTCGAGCAATTTCACGGCAATTTCCTGATGTCTAACCCCGTGTCAGTGCAATTCCGTTTTCGGTGAGAGCAACGAGAGCAACGAGGACAAGAGGACGGACGCTTAAGGGAACTAGGTGGCTACGTACCTGCTGCTGCGACGTTATTACATCGTAAAACGGATCTACGAATCTTCGTATGCGTGAATACCGGATTCACGGCACTTGAATTTTACACACACACACACACACACACACACACACACACACACACACACACACACACACACACACACACACACACACACACACACACACACACACACAAGGACATGCACCCCTTTTTTCCCCGATTCCATCTTTTCCCCTTATAACCGCAAAAATTAAAATCACAAATTTCTTTCGCCCCCCTCTATAGCGAAAAAATAAAGGGGGATGAAAAGAACTAGCAAGGAAAGAAAATTAAATAAATTAATTGAAAAAAGAAAATAAAGGATAGGGGGGTGGGAAGTAAATAAATAAAAATAAATAACGAAAGAATAAAATAGTAATAAATAAAGATATAACAAATTTACAAAGCTGGGCCAAGTATTTCATTGACTTGTTAGTAAATTAATTAATTAATCAATTCACAGCATTTGAATTGTACGTTCACACATGTATACAAACGCATCTACAGCCCCCCCCCCCCCCCCCGTTTCCCCTTATAACCGCAAAAATAAAAATCACAAATTTCTTTCTCCCCCTTTCATAGTGGAAAAAAGAGGAAGAAAAGAATTAGCAAGGAAATAAAATAAAATAAGTAAATAAATAAATTGAAAAAAGAAAAAAGAGGTTGGAGGGGGGATAAATAAATAAAAATAAATAAGGAACGATTGAAATAGCAATAAATAAATAGATATAACAAATTTTCGATGTTCGGCTAAGTATTTCATTAACTTACTAATTAGTTAGTTAATTATTTAATTAATTGACTCGTCGCACTTAAATTACACACCCACACATATACATAGACATGCACCCCCCCCCCCTTTCCTCCGATTTTATCTTTTCCTTTTAGAACCCCAAAATTTTAAATCACAAATTTCTTTCGCTCCTTTTTATAGCAAAAAAATGAAAGAGGAAGAAAAGAATTAGCAAGAAAATAAAATAAAATAAATAAATAAATAGAAAAAAAGAAAAAATGGGGAAGCGAGGAAGTAAATAAATGAAAATAAATAACGAAAGATGAAAATAGCAATAAAGGAAATTTTCAATGTCGGGATGAGTATTTTATTAACTCATTAATTAATTATTTAGTTAATTAATTAATTGCGAGGATATCTATGTAATAATTCCGGGATCCACGCCCTTCCGGTTCTTGGCGGTTTCGCTTTCGACAAACACACAGGGGTAGGTAGGTTAGGTGTAGGTGTAGGTATAGGTAGGTGCACTCGCGATGCGGTACGACCTGATCGATTTCACGAACTCTCCCCAACAGGGAGGTAGGCAGGCAGGCCGTAAGCAGCGGTAGCAACGTGCACATACGTATCCGTATCCATATCCATACGTACGTGCATATTAAATGCACTTGTGTGCACTCAAAGTTCACTGACCAGGTCGAAGAAATTTCTTTCTTTCTTTCTTTTATTTATTATACAGCGATTTTCCCCCATTTCTCTCACTTTCTTTCTTCGCCGATATATTACAACAATTGCTCAATGTTAATACCACTCTTAATATTTTCGAGCCTTGGAGGTCGACGGTGTGACGCCAGATGCGAGACATCTCGAGTAAATGGCGCGATATCGAATCTGCCGGTCCGCCATTCGACGGAGAATTGGATTCTCGAGGGAAAAAGTCCTTTGAAATTTTTTCCTAGGACTCACACTTCTCGAGATATTCGCATCTGAAGTTGAATCGGTCGAAGGCGCCATCTAGACCGCGTAATATAACCTTCAAAGTGTCCTACGCTTGCGCAATGGATCCTCGGATCTAATCTCGAAGACTGCGATAGGCATGTCAGCGCCATCTATTGTTAATAATAATAACAGTAGTAGTTATTATTGCTATTATTGTTACCATTATTATTATTATTATTGTTGTTGTTGTTGTTGTGATTATGGTTGTTGTTATTATAAACAACAACAAAGTAGCAAAAATTGGACCAGTATTGTAAAAGGCTGTTATTATTGTTATGATTATTGTCATCGTGGAAGCAATCGAAGGCGCCGTCTAGATCGCGTGATATAACACCAAAAACGTTCCGCACTTGCGCAGTAAATCGTCGAGTCTAACCTCATAGACTTCGACAGCTGCGTCAGCGTCATCTATCGTTAATAATAATAACAATTTTTGTTATTATTGTTACTGTTACTGTTACCATTATCATTGTCATTATTATTGTTGTTCTTGTTATTATTATTATGACTGTAGTTATTAATATTATTATAATTAACAACGACAATAATAGTAATAATAATAATTGTCGTTATTAATATTACTGCTACCATTATCATTATTATTGTTGTTATTGTTATTACTGTGATTATTATTATTAAAATTAACGACGTAACAATAATAACAATAATTGTTATTAATGTTGTTGTTGTCATTGTTGTTGCTGTTATTGCTATCAGAGTTAATGTTGTTGTTGTTATTGTTTTTCCTATTTCTGTTGGTACCATTTTTACTGTTGTTGTTGTTGTCTTTATTATAATCAACAACAAAGCAGCAATAATTGGATCAGTATTATAAAGGACTGTTATTATTGTTACGATTGTCGTTATTGTTGCGGTGGAAAGTTTTCCCGCGCGGATTTTCTCCGATGCTGAAATTGACGCAAATGCGTAAACGGAAGTGACTCTTTACCTCGATTGTGTTTGTTAACTTGACTTACATCTCTATCTCCACACACACACACACACAAAATGTAGCAGAACAGCAACAAAATTGTAAGACCCATATAGGCGTCATATACGTATGTGTGCATGCGTGCGTTAGAAGACGCACGTTTAAAGTTAAACCCAACGAGGGCCCCGCGGAATGCGTAGAAAGGACGTTAATCATACGATGAGAACTATCCCACGCAACGTTCCATCGAGTAGGTACGCATGGAACAAAAGTACGCGATACATATGTAGTAGCGGCAGGAGTAATAATAAGAACAACAACGACAACAAGAAAAATAATAATCATCGAAAGAACGAATGAATATCATTTAAATAACAAATTTATGCAATCGTCGTTCCAGGCCCTCGATCCTATCTCGGTTCCTCCATTTACGCCGCGTGGGTCGTCCGTGGTTTGGCATTCCACGGAAAGGAACACCCCTCGGCTTCACCGATAAGTTCGTCGTGGGTCACGCGCGGCCCACGAGGCTCGAACTGACTCGACAGTGCCCGCTTTTTTATTAAAGTTGTTAAATAAACATATTTTTTTTCATTTATTTATTTATTATAATTAGAATTTTATGTATCACACATATACATATTTTTGAACTTGTGTGTGTATGCACATGCTACGCTTTCTATTTGTTTCCGAACAGAAGCCATACATCCACCATATGTTCCAAGTCCAGTGCTTGCTCTTCGTCGTGACACATGCATTACCCGACACACACACACACATTCGCGCACGAAAAATATGCATACACGCGTGAAACACATTGAAACGCGAGACGCGTATCCGTCGTGAGGCTTTACTCGTGCTTCTCTTCCCCCTCCCCCTCCCCACCTCCTCCTTCTTTCCGTCTTCCTTTTCTTCTCTTTCTCCAACTGTTCGATATCGATTACTCGAGCCACTTCACTTCGATCCCTTTTTTCTTTCTTTTCTATCTCCGTAACTACCTGCACTTACCTACAGCGAACTCGGTCCTTCAAAATAAAGTCGAGTCCGAATTTCGCAGAAATTGAAACTGTATTCGATACTGATTCGATATTCCGCGATGTCTCGATCCTGTTTCGATAATTATAGCAGGCAGATGGCGCTGGTACTCAACCATTCGAGACTAGTTTAGGAGTCGAGCGTAGATGGTGCTGATTGCCCGAGAATCTCGATTCTGTTTCGATATTCTGCGATATCTCGATTCTATTTCGATATTTTGCGATATCTCGATTCTCTTTCGATATTTCGATCCTGTTTCGAGAATTCGAAGACAGATGGTGCCAGCTTTCAAGCATTTGGGATAACAAGTTTAGATGTCAAGCGTAGATGGCGCTAATTGCTCTAGAATTATGATTCTGTTTCTATATACTTGCGAAATCTCGATTCTTTTTCGATATTTTGCGATATCTCGATTCTCTTTCGATATTTTGCGATATCTCGATTTCAGTTTGGAAGTCGAGCGTAGATGGCGCTGATTGCTCGAGAATTTCGATTTTGATTCAATATTTTGTGATATTTCGATCCTGGTGCGATATTTTACGATATCTCGATCCGGTTTCGATAATTCGCAGTCAGATGGCGTTGGTTTCCAACCGTTTAAAGCGATCAATTAGAAATCGAACGCAGATGGCGATGATTTCCAACACTTTCTTTAAATTCTTTCTTCATAAAAATAAAAAAAAAACAACTGGAAACTATGTAATCCCGTTACGGATGAAATTCATTCTTTCTTTCTTCCTTTCTTTCTTCCAGCTCCTGAAGCTTCCGAACCTGTACTCTGTAATTTCTATCGTCGCGCAGTTGTAATTACATATCGTGTCAACGATAGGTACAGAAAAAGAGAGAGAAAGAGGAGGAAAACTGAGATGTGGCTCGGCATAACGAAGCCGGTGGTAAATGTCATTAAAATCGAGTCGTTTTAAAGGTACTTATGTTAACCGTGAGAGCGGAAGGGGATAGGTCGGAATGTTTTATATAACCGGAAATGGACTTCTTATTCGCTACACGTCGAAGCGTCACAAGTCAAATGGGTTTCAAGAAACAAGATGGCCGATTTCGATCACCTTGTATTTTTCACGGGCCTAAAAACTAATTCGAAATTAATTTTTCTCAGGTTTTTCGAGATTTTAGGAAAGTACGAAAGTGAACATTTTCAAAATTCTATAAAAACATTAGAAATAATAGGGAAAATTCCAAAATGGCGGATTTCGCTCATCTCGAAATTTTACGAGGCTAAAAATCAGTTTTAAATTACTTTTGCTTGGATTTTTCGAAGTTTTGGGAGACTATGAAAGTGAACATTTTCAAAAGTCTATAATAAAATTAAAACTTAACGGGAAAATTTCAAAATGGGGGATTTCGTTCATCTCGAACTTTTTACGAGGCTAAAAACCAATTTGAAATTACTTTTGCTTGGATTTTTCGAAACTTTAGGAGATTTTGAAAGTGAACATTTTCAAAAGTCTATAATAAAATAAAAAATAACCAAGAAAATTCCAAAATGGCGGGTTTCGCTTATCTCGAATTTTTTACGAGCTGAAAAACCAATTTTAAATTACTTTTTCTCACACTTTTTGAGATTTTGGAAAACTACGGGAATGAACATTCACAAAATTCTTTCGAAAATAAAAGTAACCGGAAATATTCCAAAATGGCAGATTTGGCTCGCCTCAGATTTTTCACGAGCCCAAAAGCCAATTCAAAATGACTTTTCCTCGGATTTTTCGAGATTTCGGGAAAGTGCGAAATGGGACAATTTCAAAATTCTACACGAAGTTAAAAGAAACAACCGCGAGAATTGCAAAATGCTGGATTTTGCCGGGAAATTTTGATGTGCATTCGAGAAAGGAGGACAGAAGGTGGTCTATTTCTCCGAAGCGTGTTAGAGATCTCATTAGAATAGGAAACAATGGAGTGGATGTTTGCCAAGAGCCGAGTCGAGTCGAGTTCAACTCTTTTGGAATTATGAAAGACAAAGAAAACGAAGAAAGCAAAGATTTCAGATTCCGAAGATCGCGTGGGTTGATAGAAAAGCAACCACTTGCTCAATCTCGACGTGGTTTTTGGTAACTCTTGCGCAGTTACTAATATCATACACACACACGCTCATGCTCACGCATACATGCACACACACGCGCGCGAATTATGTTTGAAATAATCATAATCATAATAGTGATGACGATCGCAATATTACTATTATTATAATGATGATGATGATGATGACGACAACAACAACAACAACAACAACGACGACGACGACGACAACAACAACAACAACAACAACAACAACAACAACAACAACAACAACAACAACAACAACAACAACAACAACAGTAATAATAATAATAATAATAATAATAACAACAACAACAACAACAACAACAGTCCTTTATTTTCCTTTATTTTTGTGTTCGGCCGGATTGTAGTAATGTATAATTTATATGTTTCGATTTTATATCGCAGATTTTCTTTAGCAATTTTAATTCGAAAAATATAAATAAACTGTTGACAATAAAGCAATAATGTTTTAGACAGCGATCATCTTCAAACTAAAAATGATCCATATTTTCATTTTTTATGATGAAAAACAGATCATGTATTAGATTTATGATTTTAAATCCAGTGTAATGCACAATTACGTCATTGTACCCTCAATTATTTATATTGTGTATATTATTACGATTTCATTGGATATTATTCTAAGAATAATAATAACAATAACAACAACAACAACAATAATAATAACAACAACAGCAGCAATAATAACAATAACAACAACAATAACAACAACAATAATAATAACAATAGCAACAACAATAATGGTAATAATAAATTTTACTAATAAGAGAAAAGAAATTCCGAAGGGGTGGAGGGTGAGAATACCATTAGAGGGAACGAACGCGTGCTCGTTTTACGGGACAGGTGTTTACCACTACCACTACCACTACTGCTACTGCTACCATACGTGCGTAAGTGGGCATAAAATGTGAGTCTAACGGAAATACAAGCACACATACAATCACGCGCGCTCGCACACGTATAAGAAAGCGCGCGAGAGCACGCGATGCAGACAAGATGGTGCACTTATAGTCGCGAACAAGGTCGTATATGGCGAATGGAGTCTTCCCTTTGCCCGTAATTCACATGAATATAATAATAATTAAAAAAAAGGAAATTCGCAAATTTTGTTGTATAAACATATATGTATAGATTTTGCGAATACGTAACGTTCGAAAACAGATTCGGAATGAAAAAAAAAAGAAAAAAAAAATAAATAAACAAAAAGAAAAAGAACGGGATGAGGAAGATAAAAAGTGAAAGGAGAGGAGAGGAGAATTTTTGTCGTCGTTCGTTATAACGGAACAAGGGAGGGAGAAAAGGAGATACGTTTCCTCCCCGTCTCCTAAAAAGCGATGTACATCCACACACATATGTATATCTATGCATGTATGCATGTATATATGTATATGCATATGTGTACGAATATACGTCGGGTGGGCATAACTCGGTGATTAGAAGCGGAAGAAGGACCCGGGCGTGAGTGGCGTGGATCGAATACAATGGGGTACCCATAGGGTACCTTCCTTCATTTACGTAATGCTTCACGTGAAGAGAGACAATGCTGTCTGGCTTCGTTGGTTCGTTCATTCTTTCTGTACGTCTGTCTTTCTCTCTCTTTCTCGTTTTTCCGTATCGTCGTATTCCTTCTGTCTTTGTTACACGAACGAAGCATGGAGAAAGAGAAAGAGCGAGAGAGAGAGCGTGCCAGCGAAAAAAAAGTACGAATTTACAATTGAATACAGTCTCGATGTGTACTTTTCCCATTTTTTTTTCTTTTGCTGACGTCTAATAACAATAATAATGATAACTACTGCGACCGTTACTCCCTCTACTGTTATCAACACTATCACTATAATACTACTGTTACTATAGTAATTGTGGTAATGGTAGTAGTAATAATAGTGATAACAATAACAACAACAACAACAACAACAATAATAATAATAGGAAGGGCTAGTAGTAGCAGTAATAGTAATAATAATAATGATAATGATAATTTATATTTTTCAAAATAATACCAAACTACTACTACTACTACTACTACTACTACTACTACTACTACTACTACTAATAATAATAATAGTAACAGTAGTAGTAGTAGTGATAATAATAATAATAATAATAATAATAATAATAATAATAATAATAATAATAATAATAATAATAATGATGATGACAATAATGACAATAATAATAATAATAGTTGTTATTGTTATCAGGCAAAATTAAAAATTTTTTGTTACAAAATTATTATTTATGATAATCCATGTTAATATAATCGATATCTATATGTATAAATGGTATAGTATCGTTAATTTTCAAATTTCGAATTTCGAATTTCGATTCTAGTTCTAATTTAAATTCGAATTCACAAATTTTCGCAGGATTCTCAATCCCGCGCAGATTCATGGCGCAGTGGCAGATTTCAACATGGCGCAGCTCTTTGCTTACTTACCTACTTATGTATACTCCTTACCAGCAGCGAGAGCGAGTTTGTTCTCTCTCTCTTGATTTGTTTGTTTCTCGCTCGCTCGCACGCAAGTAAAGTAAAATAAAGCAAAGCAAAGGCCGTCTCATTGTCAGACACAAAATGAGATAATGCCGTAAGGGCCTAAACTTAAAAAAAAAATAGACCAGTCGAAGTGGAGACACTTTCGTATGGTTGGGACGATTCTTTGTCGCGATTGGTCGACGTTCTTGAATTAACGTTTCGCGGCGTTACGGAATTTCGCGTGCTAAGGCCCTAAGTATAAAGTAAATTAGGGATGTCGATCTCTCGAGATTCTTGACCTTCAGAGATCCGGATCCAAGGGAAACGAGAAGCTTGTTTTTTTAGGTCTCGATACGAAATTCTGGGTATCGATTATGTGGAAAAATTATAGCAATAATATCGAACTAACAATAAGATTCGTTACCAAATGGATTCTTATCATTATCATAATTATTATTGTTGTTGTTATTGTCATTATTGTTGTTGCCGTTAATCGTTATTCTTATTGTCATTCTCGTTGTCGTCGTTGCCATTGTCATTGTTATTATTATTGTTATTGTTGCTGTTATTATTATTAGGGCCAACTAAATAATATGTATGCGTATGTATACATATATTATGTAAACTCTGTACCAAGTAAAATGATGGATTCGATTTTTAATCCAATCGATACATCTTCCGATCGAATTTTAAGAAAAAAACGATTCTATTAAATTTGATTTTTGTTCTTTTGGAATCAAAATCCATGTTTTTTTTCCTCTTGGAGAAGAACATCGAATCCGATCGAATCTTTTCTTTTTGGAAAAAAAAATGGAATCCAACCAAAACATTTCAATTCGATCTAAAAAGATATCGATTCGGTGAAAAATCAATCTTTTGGGGACGAATATCTATTTTTCTTTTCCTTCGGAAAGGAAAGTCAAAATAGAATCATTTCGATTTGTTTCTTCTCGAAAAAAGAAAATCGAATCGAAACTTGTCCAATCTTTTCGATTCGATCTAAAAACATATCGACGAATATCTATTTTTTTGATTTTTTCGGAAAGGAAAGTCGCACCTAATCAAATCGTGTCGATTCGTACCTTTTAAAAAAAAGAAAATCGATTGAAATCCTTTCGATTCGATCTGAAGACGTATCGATTCGGTGAAAAATCGATTTTTTGGGGACGAATATCTACAGTAGAATCTCCGTACAAGATATCTTCGAATGCTTTCGTACAAGATACCACGGGTTCCCCTTCGCTAATCCACTATCTCCATTCCTAATGCCTCTTCGCCTTTGAATGTTGGAGTTGCGTGCTCCGTACAAGATACCACGAAAATAAATGAGAAAAAATGAGAATTATTTACACAACGATTTTTTTTATTTATTATCATAAATTATTAATTAATAAGGATCCCATTTTAATTTTTTTGTTTAAAATTAGTAGAGAATTTTCAATGACTCGTAAACGTAGTTTTTTTTTCGAGGAAGTGGCGTTTCTGTGACGCACTGGACTAGTATGTTTAAAATTGATTTACTTACATGAGATAATTGCACAAACGGTAAAAATAACTTTTCTTCTTTCTTTCTTTCTTGTCGACACTGCGAGAACTCCTCGTTTGCGGACTTCTAGTCACGTGACAAACAAAAGAAGGAAAAGGATATGGAATACAAAGCAACCTATATTATCGGTTTAACTTTGAACTATTTTGCATGGTATCTTATACGAAAGACGTGAGTTCTATTCCTCTCCGGCGTAGCAGGCCGCTGAGTGGGGAAACGGTAATTTTCGGAATCATATTCCCCTCCGGTCCCTTGTGGTATCTTGTACGGAGATTGTACTGTATTTTTTTGGAAAGGAAAGTTTAATCTAATCGAATCGTTTCGATTCATAACTTTGGAAAAAAAAGAAAATCGATTGAAATCCTTTCGATTCGATCTAAAGACGTATTCGGTGAAAAATCGATCTTTTGGGGGACGAATATCTATTTTTTTGTTTTTTTCGGAAAGGAAAATTGAATCTAATCAAATCATTTCGATTCGTATCTTTTGAAAAACAGAAAATCGATTAAAATCCTTTCGATTCGATTTCGAGATATATCGATTGGACTAAATATCGAATTTTCGTTTTGGGGAAAGAAAAAGCCGAAAAACATCGTCGTCCCTAAAGTAAGCAAGCAACTAAGCAAGTACACGCTGATGGTCATCAGGTGTCGTTCGGCCGAAACCGTTAGCGCCAGAAGGCACGCGGCTTCCATCTACAAGTGTAGTACATACACACAGACACACGTATACTCTCTCTTTCTCTCTGTCTCTCTTAACAATTTATTTACATATACTCATTATTAATTTCCAGATTCTCGTTGGCCATCATCCAGAAGCAAGGGATCGACTTTTCATCGAAATCGAAATCGTGAATATCGGTTCCACGGCACCCGAATACCAAAAATTCCAGAACCCCATGAAAAAAAACCCCATTGGTGAAAACTCCAATCCTCCACTCGAATTTCGGTACTACCAACTGCAATTGAACAGTCCATATTTACCTGTGCCTCAATTGTTAATCCTCGGCCGATCCTCGTCCTCCTCCCACGTGACGCTGCATGTCCTCACGCACTCACTACTCGCACATACACACCTACGCACACATTTGCTCCAACGAATACGAATTCCCACTGAACGCGAACCACTGCCACCGATCACCCAAAGATCGACTATTCCAATATTCCGTCACACGAGGTCCCGATACCAACTCATACACACTTACACTCACATATGCAAACACACAGACTCGACTCGACTTTACTTTATTCCACTTTGTTTCAACTTCGGCGCTGCCTCTTGTTCGCCAACAGAAGGAAGAAGAGATCGCGTGGCCGGTAGACCCGAAGACCGAAGTTAGCTTATAAACTCGCGTATGTGTCCAGTGTACGTTTGTGTGTGTCTGTTTATACATGTATCGTGTACATACATACACACCAACGCGACCACTGTCACCGCTGAACGCCAAATGCCGATCGCCGAAGTAAGAACCAACTGCCGTGCCGAGACCGGACGCTTTGTCACCTCCCACCACCGTGACGGGTTTTCATTCGTCCCCACTCCCGAGGCTACGGCCAATCGGAGTTCGACTGGCCGGCGAACACGAGATCGGGAGGGTTCGGGAGAGATCGCTCCTGGTTCTCGGTTCCCGCCCTTTTTGGCACTCGAGGCTCGTTAATCGCCAATCGCCCGTTTTGTGGTGGGGGTTACCAATCGTGGCAAATGTAGGAGGAGGGGGGGGGGGGCTGAGTATTCGTTCGTTGGTAACTAGGGTCCCGCCGTTGCCATGCGTCGGGAGGATCGAATTCCTCCCTACCCCCTTCGCCGTTTTCAAGAGTTCCTTCGTTTCCTGTCTGATGTCGGGAATGTTCAGAGCAAGTCGGAAAGTTTTAAGGTCGGAGACGGTGTTGTTCGTGTGTGTTCGTGTGTGCATGCATGTGTGCGCGCGCCGTATGAGTACCGCGGCATAGCCTTATATGCATGGAACGTGAATCGGAACGACAACTTGAGTGAGACAACTATATATAGTCCTGTCTCATTCTACTACTTTTTCTGTAAGAGCGCATGCGTGTGTATTATTTAACTGGCATAGGATCTGCGACATACGTCTACTAAAGTGATACACTTTAATGCAAACTGAAGTTTTTATATACATATTTTTGACTAATGATTTTTTTCTTAAATATGTCATCAAACCAATGACAAATTGTAGGTTCTTTTTTTAAATCATACCAATAATAATTAATGGCAATAGATTTATTAAGTTAAGATTAGTTTAGGGGCGCTTTTGACCCTCTTATTCGGTTTAACCCCTTCTTTTTGTCTATGAACTATGTCAACTTTTTTCAAATTGACGCGGGACAAAGTTAGCGCACATGCGCATAACGAACAAAAGTCTTGTTATACCTTTCCTTGCCACACATATTTTGGACTCATTAGTGACCAATGATAGTCGAATGTAAAGTGTTATGTCCCTAGTAGCGATTATCACAGGTAGATGGCGCAAACTGTCAATTGTGTCATAAAATGATCCTATTCAAATTAATACTTTTGTAATAATCGATAAATAATAAGAATTACGAAATAAGCTTTCTAAATATATTCATACTTATAACGTTACGGGTTTAAATGATACGCAACTTGTTTCTTTCTCATAGAATGAAAGTTATTCTCTAAGTTTATGTAAACAATTATAACGAAAATTAAATATTGCCTTTGAAAATACTTTCAAGTTAGGAGAAGTCATAAAAATGAATAATATGAAGGACTGTTATACGAACTTGTGAGAATCGAAATGTATATACAGCAAATAACTATAAATCTCAGTCTACATTCTAGGTAATATAGTTTGAAGAGAATATATATATTCTCAGGATACTTTTAAAATGTTCTTTTGGAATAACTAAAGTTAATTTATAGAATAATAAAATACATGAGCAGTTGAAATAAGCGAGATACAATACTCATTGTCAGTCACCAAGCACTTGTAATATGGGATGACGATAAACAGATGAAGTCGTTGAGCCCTTTTTAGGCTCTACAAAGAACCCTTATTTTAGGGGCTTATATATTCCTCTATTTCCAAAACACAGAAGTGGGGATTGGTTAGAGCATCTCGCTTTTTGAACTTTAGATTTAAGTCACTCTCCTTTGGCACTTATTAGAGACAACATCAAACGCGACCCTCAATAGCTTAAATAAAATCATATATTCATCCGCCTGGAAAACAGTATACATTTTACTTATTTTATTAAACCTATCCCAGTTTTCTCTTTAATTCAAAGTTAGCGGCATTTTAAAAATATCTATGAAAGCGCCGCTTGCGGTGAAGTAAGGAACCTCACTTGACGGTAACCCCATTCTGCAGGGACGTAACAAAAGCATAACCCTATTCTCCATTCATGTATGTATGCATATAATTTCTATGGCCTACGACTAGTGAACACGGTGAACACCGGAGACCGAATTCATTACCCGGTTCCATTTGTTCACATTTGATAATACCTGATAAATACAAACACACCATAAAGGACAGTCGAAGTAATCATTTAATTACTCACTGACCCTCAAAAAAGAAGTGTACAAATCAGGGAATGTGAGTATCCGAAATTACTTAAAAGTATGCTTTTTTTTACTACGGGAGATGCTTTTTTAGATATATTTAAGATTCGACGCACAACCTAACCTCAATTCGCCTGATGTTGGGCCCTTAAGAAATTCGAACTTACGAAGATGAATTTTGTCAGAATTGTATACCTATATATATGCAGGAAATTATATACCTATGTATATATACATATATACCGCTAAGTTTATGGAAATGCGCATATAATGTATCTAAGTTCCAGTGAATCCAGTTATGTAGGAACCATGTAACACCTATGTAACTAAATATTACAGTTTATATAACCAAGAAGTGGATGTTATACCATAGTAATATTATAATTTCACCCCCTTTTAATTATTGTGGCAATGTTGTATAAATATTATAAGTTACGCATGTAATCATGTAGTTGTTACCAATTATATTATATGTAATAGTTATATAGATATATCGTAGGTACATTATAACTCTATAATTACACTAAAATAATGTAAGGGATACATAAATGTGATATCGAAGTTATATTAAAAACTGCATGATTGTTCTATTGTTACAAGTATGCTCTGAAAAAAAAATTTATGTTAATAGACCCCATGGAGCAATCTCGCATAGAAATTACAGGTGCAAGTAGTTGTTACGTGAATGTGATATAACAGTAACGATATTGAAAAGCTACGATAATACCACTCGGTTGTTATAAATATATGATGTCGCGGTACTTTATGGTTATAACATTACTACAGAACTTTTAAATGATATTACATATATATATCTGTGTTATTAAATATATAATATATCACAGATACTTTAATATTGTCACACTACTACATTGTAATGTCACAGATATATATATACAATAATATCTATTACAATATAATATTGCACTAATGCTTCTTTATATTTGTTATGGAAACCCTTTGCATTTATAGTACCAATGCCTTATATAAAAAGAAATGTTAATGTCGTAAGGTAATAATGTAACTTGTGATTTTTATATATTGTGATTTCTATGATATACAAGAGCCACTAAATGTGTAGGTTGTGACAATTAAGAAATTAGTAAAAAAAAGTCCTAGAAATTCATAATACCGTAAGATTTTTTTTTAAATTTGAAAATTTCTTTCCTCTATTTTCAGATGATTTCTGGTAAAATGTCGAGATTTCTCCACACGAGTAATTACGTATGGCAAGCAAGCAACAAATCGTTGTTGGCGAAGTTACGTAAGAAAACTGGCTACACATTCACGAATTGCAAGAAAGCTCTGGATCTGCATGAGAATAACATTGAGAAAGTATGAAACAAATCTACAAGTACCAATAAATGATAGACTTTGTATGAATCCTAAAAGTAAAAAAGTCATCCGTAATTCCAAAATCCTGAAAATCCTAAATTCGAAAACCATATAAACTTTTAAATACAGTTAGGAATTCCTCAAATCGCAATTCTCCAGAAATTCAAATACAATTTGTAATTCGACAATTCTCAGAGTTTCAAAATCAAAAACGCAAAATCCCTAAATTCCATGTATGTCCATATACAATTTTCGTTCCCCCATCCAGGCGGAATCGTGGCTGAGAGAGCAGGCCCAGGCCCTGGGCTGGTCCAAAGCCGAGAAACTTCAAGGTCGTAGCACCACCCAGGGTCTCATCGCGGTTATCATCGACAAGTCCAGCGCCGCTCTGGTGGAGATCAACTGCGAAACGGACTTCGTCGCCAGAAACAAGCAGTTCCATGGCTTGGCCGAGACCGTCGTCGGTAGCGTACTCAAGCACTCCACTACCGGATTGACCCCCACACCCGAATCCTCGCCCATCGGCAAGATCCTCTACAACTCGGAGCAGCTCAAGGCCATCCAGGCTCCCGATGGAAAAACCCTGGCCGACCACTCCGCCTTGACCATCGGCTACGTGGGCGAGAACATCGGCCTCCGACGCGCCCTCTGCATGAGCGTACGACCGGATGTAAAATTGGTGGGATGCACCCACCCGGCACCGGTCAATCCCGTACCCATCTCCTTCGGCAGGTACGGGTCCATCGTGGCCTACAGGTGTTCCAAGAAACACGACACCCTGGGAATGCAACTCTGCCAGCACGTGATCGGCATGAACCCGACGAAGGTCGGTGACCCAAGTGTAGATCTGCCGAATAGCAACGCCGACAACGAGACCAGCATGATTTACCAGGAGTTCTTGCTGGACCCGACCCTCACCATCCAGCAGGTGCTGCAGGACAGCCAAGCCGAGGTCCTGGACTTCGCGAGGTTCGAGATGGGCGAGGTCATGGAGCAGCCCCAACAGCTCGAGCACATGGAGACGTGTGGTTGAAGGAGCGAAGTTTCATGACTTCGAACTCTGTTATTTTTTCTTTTTTCTTTTTTTTTCTTTTTTTTAAGTTGAAAGTATAGACTTCGAATCCTTTACTCGAAGCTTCTCCAGCAGATTTTAGAATCCTGCGGTCGAGCATTCCTCGAGTTGGTGCAGTATCGAGTGCAAAAGGACTCGACTATAATAGACTCGAAGTCTATCCTTTCGATAAACGATAGACTTCGAGTCCTTTACTCGAAGCTCCTCCAGCAGATATTGGAATCCTGCAGTCGAGCATTTCTCGAGTCGGTCTAGTATCGAGTTTAAAAGGATCGTCCGAAGAAAGAACTATTGTTTTTACAATTTTTTAAGGGAGATTGGCTGGTTCGGTATCCGACCGAGTAGGTTTTTTTTTAATTATGCTCCACTACGGGACCCAGTTATGGATCCATGGTATATATTTTTCCAAT
Organism: Gasteruption jaculator; assembly: GCA_949825005.1. Classification (NCBI taxonomy): domain Eukaryota; kingdom Metazoa; phylum Arthropoda; class Insecta; order Hymenoptera; family Gasteruptiidae; genus Gasteruption; species Gasteruption jaculator. The sequence goes on along the minus strand of OX463764.1, from coordinate 11,118,304 downwards.
CGATCGCTTCGATATTGGAATGCACTGTTACTCGACATCGCGAGTCTGCGAGAAAAAGAAATCTAATGAGAATAAAGATTTCCGAAATTAAGAACCGCTGTTGCAAAGTAAGAAATTATATATAGATACGTAAAGGAGTGATATAAATAGTAATAGATCAGCTTTCCATTTCGGCCTTTCTTTTCCGAGCCAGTCTCACGGATTTCCAGAGCCACATTCGGGAATCCTTCTTCCAGTAAAGCGCGATGTCTTCGCGTTTCCGCACATCTGCCTCCTAAAATGCACTTTGCGAAAGAGCGAGAATTAATTTACAGATTGGAATTCGACATTTTCGAAAATTTAGCGTTGAAAAATATTTGGAGTTTCGAGGAATTTGATATTGATTTACTGGAGTGGTTTTTTTTATCCAATGAATTCTCATGGACTCCGAGAATTTCATATTAATACAATAATTATTTTCTCTAATTATTATATTATCATAAATAATTATTATATTATATTTATAATTTTTTTAAGAAAAGAATTTTCCAGAGTTTTGCGAAATGAAGGAGGATACGAATTTCTTTGTTTGATCCTGGAAATTTCGATGAAAATTTCTCCAGTTCGCAATTTCTCAAATCCTCGAAACCCACAATTTTTTCCAACTTTTCCTTATTCCCTCGCTCCACTTGATGGCATTTCATTTTTTACGAACTTTATTTTGGAAATTCGAAATCTCCATTTCCTCGTCCAGGACGTTAGTTTTTGGCTCCAGGATGATGACGTTGCAATCTAGCAGAGGATTTTCCTCCGGATTCGTGCAATTAGGACACAGACAAGTTTCCTCGTTGTCTCTCTCGTATCTCGGCAACCGCGTCGTCGATCCCATGATTCTTCCATTCAAATCGGAATTTCCCAAATTCAGTCGTCCAAAATTCGACGTGAAATTCGAGGACTCCTTCTTGAAGGACTCGACCTGAAATTTAGATTTTATCTATTTATAATTATTCTACTATATTATTGTTATTTATAATATTAATAATAATAATAATATATTATATAATAAATATACAATAAAGTATTATTATTATTATTATTATTATTATTATTATTATTATTATTATAATAAATGATAATAATAGAATTTTGCGAAATGAAAGAAGATACAAATTCTTTTGTTTGATCCTGGAAATTTTGATTCATTTTCGAAAATTTTTCGAGTTTTTACTATTTCCAAACTTTTAAAATAATTTTCAATATTTGATTTCCATATTATTAATTTTAGAAATAAATTAACAGATTTTTTATTAAGTTCAGGTTTCTAGAATTTTTAGGATCATTATTTTTATTATATTTATATTCATATGTATATTTATATTTATATTTTTCTAATTTTTATTCGTTTGTTCTTTTTTTTTTAGTCAAATAGGAGTATTTCAGCAAAATCGGTATTATCACACCTGGGTCCCCTGAGAATAATATCGAGTGACGGAATCATTCAAGACTTCGGCACTCAAAGTTGCATTTTTGAAATTGTCGTCATTCGGATCCTTATCCTCATCCCACAAGAAATCCTTAGCTAAGACGAAATTATGGGACTTAAATCGATAAATCGGATAATGAGGTAATTATAACGATCAACGACCAAAATCCAGTAAATATACCGCTGGAATATTCGGATTCTTCATTCCGCCAATCCATCGATCATCACCAAAAGGAAGTCACATTTTTTTAGAAAATTGAAGAATAGGTTGGCATTGCTCAAAAAGGAATTTACGGGATTTAATTTTTGTACGATTCCGTCAAAATTCAATGTCTTGAATGAGTTCGCGAATAATTCTTTTTTTCCTATTTACAATTATCATTTCTTTTGTTTGTCCTCAAAATTGAAAGAAAATAAAAAATTTCCAAATTTCATTGAGATTCAAAATTTAAAAAAACGTCTGCAATTCCAATTTCTTCCAACTGCCAAATTCATGAAATTTGAAAGGCTTGGAATTTCCAAGAAATCTGAAAATTTTTAAATCTGAAAATTTTCAGATTTTCATGAAATGAAAGTTTCAAAATATCCCGAAATTCCTTAAATTCAAGATAACCATGAAAATCAAAGTCTTCAGAAATTTCTCTATAATACACACTTGTAAAAAACAAAACTAAATGTCTGAAATTCCAACTTCTTCCGTTTGTCAAAAATCATGAAATTTGAAATACTTGGAAGTTCTAAAAATTCTCAAAAATAAAGAAAAATTCTAAAATTACCAAGTTTTTCTTGAAATTAAAAATTGCAATAAATTCCGAAAAATCGTCAAATAAATCCAAATTCTGAAAATTGCTTCGAAATGCTTGGAAATTCCGAAAAACCGTCGAAAAATTACAAATTGTTGAAATTCGAAATGTTCAGGAATTTCTTTATAATAATACGCAATTGTAATAAATCGTTAAAACTCGAAAAAAACGAAAAATTCGAAGACACTGAAAATTTCAAAGAAAAAATGGAAAATCGAGATGTAACTCATAATCCTAAAATTTCCAAATATAACTTATATAAAAAAAATGTTTTTTATCATATGCATACACACCCACACGTACACATACCCATTCATCCACACCTGCGTTTCAATTGTGTTAGATAATGAGGGTAAGGTAAACGCATGAGAGGGAGACCAACGGTACCCGTACCCGTACCTGTACCTGTCCCTCTTGATGTATATGTACCCATGTACGTGGATACAAGCATATACGTATGTTGACGAGACACGGACGCCGGTTGTTGGTCACGGCTGGCCGCCTGGTGTTCCGGACCCACTTCCGGACCACGAAGCGGCTCCTACGGCTTCTCCGTTCTTTGTCGACTCGGGCCAGCCCGTCTATCAGTCCATCCGTGAACCGAATCGGCTCCAGTACCTATTCTTCTGCCTTTACCTTCCAGGATCTAACGAACTTTCCAAATTTTCAGCATTTCTTCAATTTTTTTACCATTTTTTGACAATTTTCAACATTCTCGGCAATTTTTGGAATTCCCAATATTTTTTTGGCATTTTTTTAAAATTTCCAGTGTTTTTTTTCGTCATTTTTTGAATTTTTTGGAATCTTCCGTGTTTTTTTCTCATTTTTGGCATTTTGTGAAATTTCTAGTTTTTTTGGCATTTTTGGCAATTTTCGAAACTTCCAGTGTTTTTTGTCATTTTTGGCATTTTTTGCAATCTCCAGTGTTTTTGTTATTCTTGGCATTTTTGGAATTTCCAGCGTTTTCTCTCAGTTTTGGTAATTTGTAGCTTTTTTTAGCACTTTTTGGAACCTCCAGTGTTTTTCCTTTGCCGCTTTTGGCAATTTTGATATTGTATCGAATTTCCGATGGTTTTTTGGAAATCTTTTGGAGAGTGACCGGATGCTAAATGTTAAGTGACTGGAACGCAACGGGCAGAAAATGGGATTTTCGAAACGGGTAAGTCTGTCTTTTCCTACTTCCTGCTGTTTTCTCTCGGCGATACGATTCCCAGGAGGAATCGGGGCACGACACTTCCGGTGCGACGAAAGCTGCTGCGCAGGAGCCCAGGGAGGATGAATATATCTTCCAACTTCAGAAAAATGGAAAAGATCGCATATATCAATTATACTTATTTACACATTGTCAATTAGAATTTGCAATATATCTATCTACCTTTTACATATATCATATTCTCTTCCATTAGACCGACCCAAACCCCTAATATAACAGCCTGAAATTCAATATATCGAATCAGGTTTACGTATATATCAATCAAAATTTGAATATATCGGCTGTGATGCCAGTTTATGTAGGGAAATGTTCATTTTCATTGCCAATTGATTTGCAATGTTTTGATTTGAATTTCCAATATATCGATCTGAGTTTCTAATATATTACATTCAGTTCGATCTAAGCGGTCGAAAATCGTAATATATAAGTCTATAATCCAATATATCACTCATAGTTTATGCCTGTGCATAAATAAGTCGTAATATATCAATATTGAATCCGATATATCAAACCAAATTTCAGATATATTACATGCAAGTCCACCGTAGCGGTCCAAAATCCTAATATATCAATTTCAATTTCACGTTAATGGCTGAAAACGGTAGAATATGAGCCCGAGATTCAATATATCGTATCAAGTTTGAGGATTTCGATTTGAACTTCCATTATATCGATCTGAGTTTCTTATATATTATATTCTGCTCGATCTAAGCGACTCAAAATCATGATATATCAGTCTATAAACCAATATATCAACCATAATTTATGCCTATGCATAAACAAGTTGTAATATATTAATATTTAATCCGATATATCAACCCAAATTTCAGATATATTACATGTAAGTCAACCGTAGCGCTCCAAAATCCCAATATATCGGTTTGAATTTCATGTTAATGGCGGAAAATCGTATTATATCAACGAGCGATTCAATATATCGAATCGAGTTCGAGGATTTCGATTAGAATTTCCAATATATCGATATAAGTTTCAATATATCACATATTGAGCTCGATCCGAGCGACCCAAAACCCTAATACATTAGTCCTGAATTTGAAATATCCAATCGAGTTAGACGATTTCGCTTCGAATTTCCGAAATACCAGTTCAGAACCCAATATATCAATTACATATATTCCGATTGATATATGAATCCTAATATATCAGTCATATATTTATTCGAAAGAAAATAACAATATAAATTTCCGTGAAATTTGGATTCTCGAGATTTTGCGAAACCGGCAACTGACGACACATCCTCTAATTTTCATGCAACTCCAGATGCAATCGCGTTGCATCGCATCGGATCTTGCAAGTGTGTCATGTTTTACCTTAGTTTCCTACACTGGATGAGCCCGCCCGTCCGTTCACGGTATTATGCAGTTTCTATCCTCCGGTTGCACGCGCGTGTACCTGCATGGAAATGAATTGTTGCAACGACTCCTATTCTCTCTCTCTTTACCTATACCTATGAGTGCAAGTGCATACATGCATTTTGCCCGCATACACTCGTGCCCGATCCCGCTCGAGTTACCGCTGCACTTTTCACGGTACTTCCACCCGGCTGCACCGTGCATCCGCAGATGCAACCGCAGACGAGATTCGAACTTCACGTACGGTGGTTGTAAATGCGTATACGTATGTGACGTAACGTTACGGTGTTTTGTTGTTACGGTTATAAGTGTTTGGAATATAGTCGATATATTGGAATCGACATATAGATATACGGAAGTGTAGATCGATATATGAATTTTAGACTGATATATCGATGATCGAGGTTGATACGTAAAAATTTCGAGTCGATATATTGAAATTGAAATGGATATATGGGCTGATATATTGTAATATATATAATATACCGAGATATATGCTATATTCTAAAGGTCTCATGTATATTATAATATATCAACCAGTATATCCCTTTAAATTCATATTTAGAGTGATATATCGTTGATCGAGGTAAATACATAAAGAATTCGAGGCGGATGTATTAAAATTCAAATGGATATATTGGTCGATATATTATAATATAGATAATGTATGAATAGTAAAAGATTTTATATAAATACAAAAAAATTCATATTACATTATGAAATTTAATTTAATTTAAATGTAATTTAAATCCATATCTTATGTATAATAATCTTAATTTATATTTCTTTATATCTCTTATATAAAATATAACTTTTATACGGAGTCGAACATTAATTCAATTGATATTTATGTTAATCTGTTCTAATTAAATGCAAAAATTTATGTAATCGAACATTAGTTATATTTCATGTCAGGTTTATGGAGAATTAAATATAAGTTTTATAGAATCCAAAATAAAAAAAAAAGAATCGTTAGATATCTGCTTCATATTATAAAGGGTTGATGTCGATATATTATGTATATTATAATACATCGACCAGTATATCCATTTAAATGTATATTTAGACTGATATATTGATGATCGAGGCCGATAAGTAAGGAATTCGAGACGACGTATTGAAATTTAAATGGATATATTGGTCGATATATTATAATATACATAATATATCGACCAGTATATCCATTTAAATTTATATTTATATTTTGACCGATATATCAATGATCGATGTCGATATGTGAAAAATTCGAGACGATGTATTGAAATTTAAATGGATATATTGCTCGATATATTATAATATACATAATATATCGACACATATATCATATTATAAAGGCTTGATGTCGACGTATTATATATATTATAATATATCAACCAGTATATCCATTTAAGTCTAAATATATCGACTCAAATTCTTTCCGTATCGACCTCGATCAACGATATATCAGTAAATATATATATAAATGTCTTATAATAATTGTAATATGTTATGTGTAATGTGTATAATTCAGTGCGATATATTGAATCGTAGAGAGGATATAATTAAATTCATGGGTACCATTTGTTCCGTCACGAGGAATTACGTCGAGTGTGTCGGAGCGTTTTTGTTCACTGCATTGTTCGAGTACTTGATAATAGCGGGAATAATAATTATAATAAAACTAATGCCGTTTCTTAACAATAATATCGTACCGGCGATGCAACACGTCGAATCGAAGTATTCGGCGAATATCGAATCTGCCGTTGTACGTGTCTGCCGTAATTATAACAATTATACATATATACACTTGTGTATATAAAAAAAGATATATTAAATATTAGATGAATTTATTTTATATACATATGCATAATATTATCTCCTGCAATCAGTGAAACATTGTTATTATATTTACAATATAATAACAATAAAATATGTAAAGACATATATATAGCAATTACTCTAATAATGCTGTTCCTACAGGACGATACCAGGAGCACCTGTTCGGACGGAGACGCAGATATCTTTCGCAATGTCCCGAAAAATAGTACGATTTTCTGCATTTGGAAAATTGAGGTAAAATTTATGTTATAACATAAAAACTTGAAATAACAATCATAATAATAATAATAACAATTATTATTATTATTATCATAACAATAATAATAATAATAATTATTATTATTATTATGACCATAATAATACTAATCTAATTTTATCATTTTATTAATACCATTGTTATTATCGTCATCATTATCATCGGCATTATCAACATCATTACCATTATCATTACCATTATCATTATCATTACCATTACCACTATTATTATCATTATCATTAGCATCATGATTAGAAATCGCTTGAAAAAATGTTCTACTCCTTGAAATTTCTACAGGGTCTGAAAGCCGTGAGCGTGTCCAGGAACAAGATGGGGACCTTCCTGACGGAGTCTGCCTATATCGTCTACGCGGTGTCACCAAAGGACGGCCCTTTACCCTACCCTGGAATTCCAGTAAGGCTCTCAATTGGATACAGATAATTAATAAATCCATTAACGACTGTATATGTCTTGTATCCTACCATTCCCCAGGTGAAGGAGATCAAAGGTTCCGCCGATAGCATCGTTCGGACCGTCCATTTCTGGATAGGAGCCCAATGCGATCAGACCGTATCCGGAGCGGCCGCCCTTAGGGCCGCCGAGCTGGACTCGCAGATCTCGGCCACTATTCTGATCCGGGAGGCTCAAGGTCGCGAGAGTCCTCGTTTCCTTGCCTACTTCCGCCAGGAGCTGGTGGTCCAGCACTTCCACCCGGAACCGCCCCTCTGCACGATGCACCGGGTCTCGGGGATCGCGACCCCGGTTCTCACGGAGCTCGACGGCATCCGCTGGGAGAATTTCAGCTCCAGAGACGTCATCCTCATTCAAATCGAGTCGAGGTTCGATATACCAAAATTCCAATATAGTATTAGGTTATAATCCAATATATCAACCATAATTTCGTTCAATTGATATATGAATCGTAATGCATCAATTCGAAATCCGATATATCGAATCAAGTTCAAGAATTATAAGTCAACTTTCCAGTAAATTAACTTCGAATCCTGGTCTGTCATATATCTTCGCCTTGGCGACCTAAAATCCTAATATATCAGTTTCAATTTCGATTGAAAATTTGATTGAAGATTCAATACATATCAAATCAATATATTCGGGATGTCAATATGTCGACCCAAATTTCTAATATATCATATGCGATCGATATATGGATGGTTCACTTGGCAAATCGATTAACTCCATTCTCTGAATTTTAGTAAATTTTAATATCAAAACACTTAGGGGGGGATTGCGGTGTAGCAGCTTTAAAAATAGGTGATTTTCATGATTTTTTTTTGGAAAGCTATTAATAATTCCCAAATAATCTCTTTTGGGATATGAAGAAGCATCCATGAAATATTAAAAAAACATTTTTTCTTGCCATTTTCTGTATTATTTATTTAGTATTCATAATCCTGCCAAACACTTCCGGATTGTTGGTGTCTAGTATAGCACCTGTTACAAGCATCCGATAACTAAAAATGAAAAATTTTCTTAAAGGTAGATAGTTTATGCTGGGGTTATACCACTTGTTAAAAGAAAACACGAAGAATCAAAAAAGTCCTAGGATTTTGAAGAAAAAATGAATTTTTTGACACAAAAATTGATTACATATTGCCACTAAAAATGTCGTTAAATAATATTAAATTAAATAATTCTATTTAAATTGTTGGTATAACCCCAGGAGAATTGTATATTGATTGGATTAAGCCTTCTGTGAAGTTGATCGATCGATTAGTTTTTGCGCTATCCTAGACACCGATTTGAAAAACGTAGTTTCGAGATAATTGCGTTTAAACTTTTTGGCAAAGTTTTACGATACTTACAGTTGCTACTTAATTGCGATACTACTTTTGGAACACATTCTTGAAACATTGTACTTTTGATTTATGCAAAGAAAAAAAATTCGATTTTTTGAACTTGTTACACCGCAATCCCCCCTTAAGTAGCTCCTAACTCTATATATTCAAAACAAATTTCTCTAATAATAAGTATTAGCACCACAAAATGACAAAATTTGTTTAGCCATTGCATAATAAATAATGTATTTCAGAAGCTATTTTACCATTTTTCTCAACTTCTTGCTTTATGGAGTTAATCGGTTTGGCAAGTGAGGCATCCGTATCATCAATTTCTCACTTTTCACTAACCAGGGATACGATCTTCCTATGGCTGGGCTCGGCTTCGACGCCTCTGCACAAGCGTCACGCGGCCCGGGTCCTGGAGGCCCGCAAAGAACTGCAGGAACACCTGCGCGTAGTAGCCCTGGAGGACGGCTACGAGCGGAGCCTGCCGCCGGAGGACCTGGAACTCTTCCAATCCATCCTGGATCCCTCCTCCCGGGCGGTGGTTCCCGATCGGGCGCGATCCCCGCCGCCGACGCCGGGCGCCGGCGTCGGGGTGCGGCTCTACCGTTGCTCGGAGCAGGCGGGCAAGTACAAAGTGGCCGAGGTCAAATCGGGGCCCGTGCTCCGCTCGGACCTCGGCTCCGACAGCGTTTACCTCCTGGACCGGGGAGTCGGGGTCGGGGTAGGAATTGGGGTCTGGGCGTGGGTGGGCCGGCAGGTGAGCGCCCGGGAACGGCTGGAGGCCGTCAGGAACGCGCGCGGCTTCGTCAAGAAGAAGGGCTACCCCGTGACGGTGGGAGTCGGACGGGCCCTGGAGGGCCTGGAGCCGCTGGAGCTGCGGGCCGTGCTGCGAGCCCGCGGGCAACGCGTCCGTCCGTTGACCTTGACGCTGCCGGGCCGCTTCGAGCCCGAGTACATGCTCGAGCGGCCCAGGCTGGCCGCCGAGTGCCAGCTGCTGGACGACGGCTCCGGCGAGAGCAGCCTCTGGAGCGTCAGCGGGACCCTCGGTCCCAGGTCCCGGGATCCTAGAAAGGGGGTCTTCTTCTCCGAGGCGTGCTACGTGCTGCGCTACCGGTACGGATCCGGACGTCGCTCTCGCACCGTGGTGAGTCACCTTGGACCCGATGGAAGGATCTAAGTCGTCCCGGAGGAAGTAACGGAATCGTAACTTGCAGGTCTATTGCTGGGACGGAGCGCACTCGGCGAGCGTGGACCGACGGGCCGCCCTGGCGATGGCGTGCGAGTTGGCCGAGGCCGAGGAATGCGCCCAGCTCGTGAAGGCCGCCCAGGGCAGGGAGCCGCCCCATCTTCTCCAAATCTACAACGGGAAGCTGACGATTTTGATGGGGCCTCATCGAGAGTCGCGTAAGAATCCGATCCTCGGAGATTCCGGAGGTCTCCCGGGACCCGCGGGATCTGATCCCTTCGTTTTTTATTTTTTAGTACCGTCCAGATACTTACTGAGGGTGTTCGGCTCGACTCCGTACACGTCCAAGGCCGTGGAACGTCCTTTGAGGGCCAGCAGCCTGGACTCCAACGGGGTCTTCGTCCTCTTCTCCGAGAACAACCCGGTCGTGTGGTGCGGAGGTCGAAGTACCGGCGACGCCCGGGAAGCGTCTCGACGCCTGGCTCCAGGAATAGCCCCGTTGGTTCTGGAAGGGAAAGAGGACGAGGACTTCTGGGAGGAACTCGGAGGTACCGAGACTCCAGTCTCGAGATTTTCCATATCTTCTCTCCTCTGACGATCATAATTGTGTTTTTCATTCTCCAGGAAAGGGCGACTACGGGAACGAGGTGTCCGAGGAGCCGGAGGACCTGGAGAAGCACCTGTACCACTGCCGGCTGGAGAAGGACGTCTTCTGCGGTGAGGAAGTGCTGGGATTTTCGCAGGCGACGCTGCTGCCGGAGGCCGCGTGGCTGCTGGACGCTGGAACGGTCGTGTGGGTCTGGTTGGGCGGGAACTCCAGTTTTGGGAATCTCCAGCGCTGCGTGGAAGCCGGTCAGAGCTTCGTCTGCGGTCACCCAGCCGGCCGTGACCGGAACACCACGGTTTCCGTGATCCGCCAAGGCTACGAGCCCGCGACCTTCGTGGGCCTCTTCGACGACTGGAGCCACAACCTGCTGCGCGACCACCGACCCTTCGAGACGCTGAGGATGCTGCTCCAGGGCCGGGAACCCTCGAGTCTCGCGTCACCGGCGGGGTCACCGACGACCCCTTTCGACGGCTTCGCCAAGTACCCGCTGAAGCTGTTGAGGGCCCACCCGGAGGAGCTACCGTCCGGCGTGGACGTGGCCCGTAAGGAGCTGCACTTGACGCACGACGACTTCTTAGCCGTGTTCCGCATGGAGCCCGCGGAGTTCGAGAACCTGCCCACCTGGAGGAAGCAGAGGCTAAAACAGAACGCCGGGTTATTCTGACCACCCTAGAGTTGCCAACCGTTCCGTTTTCCCAGGATTATCCTGCTTTTCGGGGTATCCTGGTGCATCCTGGAGTATTCTCAGGTATTCTAAGGTATCCTAGAGTGTTCTGGAGTGTCTTGAAGTGTTCTAGGGTGTCCTGGAGTGCCCTGAGATGTCCTAGAGTGTCCTAAAGTGTCCTGGAATACCCTGGAATGGAGTGTTCTAGGGTGCCCTGAAATGTCCTGGGGTGTCCTCGAATATCTTGGGGAGTTCTGAAGTGTTCTGGGTCCTTTGACATTGGCAACGACCTCTTCTGGGTGATAAATATTTGTTTTTACATTTATACGTGACATAATATGGGAAAAATAATTAGTAGCATGAAGGCGAGTTTCGACTGCAGACGAACTTGAGGTGAATATTCACTGACAGCTTGATTTCTAAACCTTTTTTTAACTCGAACCTCTTGACAATTTTCTTTCAAGTCTCTTGACATTGGCAACGTTCACTTGTGGCTGGTACATATTTATTTTTAATTTTAAATATGACGTAATATAGCAAAAATAATTGGTAGCACGAAGGCGAGTCTCCACTGCGGCCGAACTTAAGGCGAATATTCACTGACAGCGACAGTTTATTTTGTCAAGAAGTTCGAAATTCTTTCCAATCCGAAATTGTCGTAAGGTTTAGAAGTCGTAAGGTTTAGAAGAATTTGAAAAAAAATTGTGTATCAATTGGAGAGTTCTGGAATATTAAAATTGCGGTTCGAGGATTTCAGTGGTTTTTCAGACAGAATAATTTTACTTCTTTTCTGAATTTCTATCCACCAGGGATTTTATAGTCCTTGTATAAAACTATACATTAGTCACTAAATTAACACTAAAATTTTCCGCAAACTATTTCATATCACCAATATTGAAATTAATATTAGTTATTCTTGAAAATTATGCCGCATCGTTATTATAACTATAATTAAATATCTGCAATATAAAATTTGAGAAAGTTTCCAATTTTAGAATTAGACACTTTTTTCTCTCCAAAAATTTAAGTCTTTCGAAGAATCTTGGAAATCTCGAGGATCTGTAATATCAAGAATGCGAAATAATTTTTGATATCGCAAAATCTCAAAATTTTTCGATTTCCGAAATATTTCACGAAAAATCCGAAAATTTCTGAAAAGATGAATTTCTTAAAATCCGAAAATTTACGTAAATTTAATTCGTACGAATCAGGGCAAAACTGTGTCCGGCGCCAGCGCCTACGACGGTTCCGACTGAGCCTCTCGGTAGAGTGACTTCCCCGGGGGATAAGACGTCGTTTGTGTTCCCGTTCCCGCAGTTCCCATGCTCGTTCCAACCCCATGAAAATATTTTACCCGATTCTGAAATAATTGAACTATAATTCTGTTTCATTCCTTGATAACAATTACAATTAAAGTAAAAAAGATAAGTTACCAGTGAGAGCCAAGGTATGTTCGGAGCCAACTGCTATTCCTTTGATCTTCGCTGGAATCTCCAAAGAATTTTCTAATTTCCAGGTATTATCACGGGCTGGAGTTCCCAGTTGTCCGTAAGAATTTCTGCCCCACGTGGAAACAACCCCTTCTATAAAAAAGAATTATTACCATTCTTGGGAGCCGGATTTGCTTGACTTTGAAAAAAGTGTAACTTCAAATTTTGAAATTGGAATCAAAATTATTTAATTATAAAATTGTATAATAATAATTATATGAAATTATGTAATTATTATTATACATATTATTACTATATTATTATTATTATTATTATATTATTACATATGTATAATATTTATATACTGATATGTAAATTATATATCAATATATCACTAGAATTAATTATATATGTATAATTAATTTTATTCCAGTTAAATATATATCTAAGTTACATACCAGTCAAAGATACGTTATGTGTCCATCCCGATTGTATTTCCGTGTCCGCGGAAATTCTCCCATTTTCGAGATTTAGCCGGACAGGAATTGGAACGGTCGTTTGTATCGTCGGGTTTATTCCCAATTGTCCGTGTTTATTGTTTCCCCAAACGAACAATTCGCCGGTTTTGGTCAAGGCTATGGTGTGAAATTGTCCACAGGACACATCGAGGACATCTTCCACTCCTGGAACTGCGAAATTATTTGTATTACTGAAAATCACCGTTATGATAATAACAGTAATAATAATTCAATCCAAAATTAATAGAATTCCTAAAAATTCAAATTACATTCAAGTATGCAATTTTTGGAGTTATCCAATCGACTACAAAATTGATCGATCGACTAAAAAATTGTTGGGTCGATCGAAAAGGTAGTCGATTCAATGAAATCTGAGTTGGTTCATGGGAAATTTACAAGTTCTTCGATTTTCTATTTCTTTTTATTTTATTTATCTATTTCTTATTCTATTTTTCTATTTCATTTTTTTCAATTAATTTTCTTCAAATAGAGAGAAAAAGAAAGTAATAGAAAAATTGCAGAAAAATACATTTTTTTTATAATAAATGTTAATGTCAATGATAATATCAATAACAATCCTAACAATTCTAATAATAATAATGTTAATAATAATAATAACAATAATATTAATAATAATAATAAAAACTTCATACACCTTATTTGGTGTTCCAATATGTACCTTCGGTGAAATGACAAATCGAAGTCACCCGATTTCCCAAGCCGAGCTGTCCCTTGTTACCAGCTCCGGCCACGAAAACCCTGTCATCTTCGGTCACCAGAGCGGTGTGTCGCAACCCCATGGAAACCCTCTTGACTTTCTTCCCAGTCGTGTCCACTCGAACCGGTCGTCCGCTGTAAGGCAGGTCCCTGGGATCCCTGCCGAGCTGTCCATAAGCATTCGATCCCCAGGCGAAGAGCCTTCCGGTGCCGGTGAGTGCCATGGAATTATCCCAACCGCAGGTGATGTCCTCGACGTCATTCCCCAGGAGATGACCATCGATCGATGTGAATTTAGGGACGATTTCCTCTTCCACACCGATCCCGGTCTGACCTTTCTTGTTCCAGCCGCAAGAATAGATGTGTCCAGAGTCATCGAGGATCAGAGAGTGTCCCGCTCCACCCCGAACCTTCAGGATTTTTTCGACATGGAGAGTCGTATGGGATAAGTCTACCGGTTGGGGTGAAAGACACTGCTCCGACTGATGGTTTAAGCCCAGTTGACCATGGGAATTGGCACCCTGGTGGAATGGAGAAAAGGGTGTGAGATGTTAGCATTTTGAATGTGTTTGTTTGTTTGTTTCTAGAATTAGTACTTCTCATAATTTACTAATATAAATTAGTTTAATATCGAAATTAATAATACTTACACAATTTCGTATAATTATTTACTTTTAAAATTGCACATTGATATATATGTGTGTAATTAAAATTATTTAATTATAAAATTGTATAACAATAATTATTTAAATTATGTAATTATATTATGTATAGCAATTAATTATATATATATTGATATGTAATTGTGATAATTGAAAATTTTGAGTTCGAGTAATTTGAAAAATGTAATAATTTGGAAAATATCAAGGTTGTTTTACATATTATATATCATAAACATATATTAATGATATATAATATACCTAGTTCCGTTACAAATGAGGAACAATGAAGTATTTTGTGATTATTGTTTTTTCATTACTTTTTATATGTATATATCCATATCTTTTCTACATCTATATGTAATATTGATATCTATATATATATTATATTAATAATTGTGAATTAAATCAATCCTTTATTTTCATTTGTTTTGTTGTTCAACCGATAATTGTAATTTTTATTATTTATAAATAATAAAATTATGAATAGTAAAAATTACAATTCTCGGTTGGACAACAATAAAACAAAGGAAAATAAAGGATTAATTTATCATCAACCAGCCAAGGAACATAACAATTGTGTTTTGACATAATATTGGTATAATCTATCAATATATAGGATGATTAATAAACAGCAAGTTTGTCCATTTCAAATATTTTCCGCGCCGTGGTTTCTCTTTATTTCTTTCTCTCTTTCACTTCATCCTCCCGTTTAGCCATTTTCATCAGAGCGAGAGAGAGGGTGAGAGAGAGAGAGTGAGACAAGAAGAAGAATGAAAGCGTGCCGAGCACGTGTAAAATTGTCAATTTCGACGTACACACATACACACATTCTTGCTTACGTGTGTATAACAAAGATTAATAACGATACATGTATACGCATGTGTATATAATTATTGTTCTTTATATTGTTATATCACACTTACCCACGATAACAAACAATACGTTGTCATTTTATCAACATCGTGCGTGAGTCAATAGCTCATGCGCAGTCATAATTTTTCCTTGAGGCTTACGTATGCACGTGGTTTGGGAGGAAAATATCGAGACTCTTAACCGAAAAACATAATAAATAAACAAATAGATATTACAGAATGAAAAACAATCGTTAAAAAGAGGTCACTATTTAAATTTCAAATAATTGAAAGAAAAAATCAATTCTTCCAAAAACGTATTCCCAATCTTTTGAATTCCGAAATTCTGTATAATAATGATGATGATGATGATGACGACGATAACAATAATAATAATAATAATAATAATAATAATAATAATAATAATAATAATAATAATAATAATAATTAGTACTATTATTATTATTGTTATATAATTATAAACTATTATTATATAATAATAATTACTATTATTATTATTATAGCAATAACCAATATTACATTAGGTATTATTAATAAACCATTTAATATTTGAAATGCTGGGTGACCCGAAACAAAATTTCGAAAAGGAGCCAAAAATCGGAAATTTTTAAAAAATACGAGCTCTCTTTTGTCTTTCGAGTATTTCCCTCGTCTTTGCGGACTTCTTTCTTTATTTTTACACAACTAGGGTAATTGGTGTGAAATATGTACAAATGGTAACATGGATCGACCGTAAATTGTTCCAGCGAGGAGCCTGCGATGGAATTTCGTCACGTTTCGCCCCTTCGTTATTTGTTTAACAAAAACCACGATCGCCTCGGACACCGTCATTATTATGAAAATAGAAAATAATTGTCGTCTAAGGGGAAACAAATAGAAGAAGATCCTCATCAATTCTTCTTCTGCTGCTGCTTCAGTCCCAGGGACTCCTGGTGAATTCGGATGAGCTCCTCCTGCACCGCAGGAAGGCACGGGCTGTACCTCGCGTATTCCATGCTGAATTCACCCTTGCCCTGCGTCGTGGATCTCAGTTCCGTGGAGTAGCCGAACATGTTGTTCAACGGCACCTCGGCTAAGACGGTGCACCAGTCCTCGTGTACCTCCGTCGACTTTATGATACCCTTCCTTTTGTTCATCTGCCCTATGACAGTTCCCTAAAAAAAGATTTTGTTCGATAAGAATTGTATTTGTTTTCTTCCCCCCCCCCCCCCCCCCCCAAGGAATTGGAAATGATAGAAAATTTAAAAAATTATTGGTCAAAGGCAACAACGAAGAAAAATAAAATTCAAAATATAATACTGTTAATAAAAGTAATAATAATAATAATTAATTAATAATAAAAATTTTTTAATTTAATTTCTTAAAAAATTTAAATATTTAAATTATAATAATAAAATAAATAATTACAAACAAAATATATATTCCGGTACCTGATACTCCTCGGGAGCTGAAATTTCGACAAACATAACCGGTTCCAAAATTTGCCATTTCCCGAATTCGAAAACGTCTCTGACCGCACCCTGAGCCGCTTGGAAAAACGCAAACTCAGAAGAATCCACGGCGTGATTCGCACCGTCTTGCAGACGGAACTTCACCCCGGCTACTCTGTGTCCGCTCAAGAAACCCTTCTCGCACGATGCCCGGAAGCCCTTTTCCACGCCCGGTACGAATGGTTTCGGTACGTTTGTACCGATGGTTTCATCGGAGAACTCCAGTGACGTGTTGTCTTCCGCTGGAAGAGGCTGCGGAACAAAAATTTCGGAATATTTTAATTGCCCAAATAACAATTTCTGATAATTATGTATATGAGCTTTCCCGGAATTCAAAGTTTTGGGTTTACGCATTTTATTTGTGACTTTGACAATTACACTTTTTGGAATTTCAAAGTCTGTTTATTTAAATTAACTTTCATCTTTTCAGTAATTAATATTTTTTAATTTACAATTGCTTTTTATTTTATAAATTTACTTTTGCTTTACTTTTATGTTTCTCGATAATCTGAAATTGAAAAATAACAACGATAATAACAAATGATAAAATTAACATTTTTTTCTTCAAATTCATGGAAATTGGAAAATATTTATTTTGAAAATTCTATTCATTAGTTGAAAATTTCAGATTCCTGGAATTTTCGAACATTCTCTTCGAAATCTTCACTTTCAAATTATTTCATTTTTTCAAATCATTAATATTGTAAACATTCGAAAAAGTTAGTAAAAAAAATCTTGCTAAAATTCGAAGTATTAGGAATTTTCTCCTGGCGGAGAAATTTTTA
Organism: Gasteruption jaculator; assembly: GCA_949825005.1. Classification (NCBI taxonomy): domain Eukaryota; kingdom Metazoa; phylum Arthropoda; class Insecta; order Hymenoptera; family Gasteruptiidae; genus Gasteruption; species Gasteruption jaculator. The sequence goes on along the minus strand of OX463764.1, from coordinate 11,100,643 downwards.
CAAAAAGTTTCTACATTTATAATCAGCTACACCGAAACATAAACAGTTACAACCTTTGAAATGTTGTAAAAATGTGTACTTTTTTGTCAATAATCTTTACAACTTACTGCAACATTCGATAGAAATATTTATAAGTTACAGTTTTTCATTAAAAAAAAATAATTGTAACTTTTCAGCAGCTCTCTTACTTCACAAATTGGAAGAAAAAAACAAAGTAGTTGATATGCATGTTGAAAAAAAAACCCTCCAAACTTTTAAGGAGTTTTTACAAATTTTTACATGTTTTAAAAAGGATAGTAATTTTTTTGTAAAATTTGTAATAATTAAGTCGTTTATTTTGAAAGTGGCCTGGATCAAGTTTTTTTTTAAATTTTCCAAAATGTTTTTTATGACAACTTCGAGTGGCACATGTTAATACAGTTAACAACAAAAAAACTAAAAAAAATGGACTTGGACCACTTTCAAAATGAACGGCTCAACTACAATTTGTGACAAACGTTACAAGTTTTGATTTTGTTACGTAATTAGCTGCCATTTTGGTGACTTTTTACATAAAAAGTTGACATTTTTCCGCCAGGGTCAACAATAAAATGGTGGATTGAATTAACACGCACCTCCATTAGACCGATAACTCGTGCATACTGACCAGCACCACCCGTTTGCTTTTTATGCAAGTAATCGAAATTACAGGGTTCGACTAGAGTCTCTCGGAAGGATACTTTTGGTTTTCCGAGAATAACTGGACAGTTGTACTCCCTTTCCATCCTCTGGGCGTAAATTTCCAGATGCAACTCGCCCATGCCGGACACCAAAGTTTCCTGAATCGAACGAGAAAAATTGATCGATCGAAAGAATGGTAAAATGAGAAAAGAAGTAGAAAATAATCCGGGAAAATTTAACCCACTTTGTTATCGACGTCGTACGTGAATCTGAAGGTCGGATCCTCTTTGGTAAACCTACCGACCGCTTTGGCAAAGTTATCGCGGTCTTTGGAATTTTTCGGCTGGATCGACATGGAAACTACCGGATCTGCGATGTAAATGGACTCCAGGGAAATCGGCATCTTGGCCCGGTTGACGAACGTGTCTCCCGATGCACAGTCGACCCCGAATAATGCGAATATGTCCCCGGCGTAGACTTCGTTGACGTCTTCCATTTGGTTCGAGTGCAAACGCACCAGTCGGGATATTCGCACCTGTGCGAATCATAAATTTATAAGAAACAAATTCTTATAAAAAAATAGTTATTTATTAGAATATCAATTAATCGAATTCGTCCAATCGGTGAATGAGTGATTTCTTTTTCATAAATAAGGGATACCAGAATTATTATTACTTATTTTCGAATTTTAGAGTGTAATAAATGTTAATAATACAAATAATAGTAGGAAAAATGCCCCGGGAGAAATTTGCGATAAGAAATATTCGAAATTTTCAGCAAATTATGAATTTTCAAGTTTTGCGAAGGAATTTGCGGATCTCCAATTTGTAGATTCAATATTTCAAAATTTGGGGTATTTCAATATTCTCAAAAATTCACTATCATTCTTTTTCGACAATTTTCTTAGAGGAAATCTCCTTATTTTGAAAAAATGAATCATCTCACGAATGATCAAGTAATTAAGCATAAATAAAAACATTTTACTAGAAAGAATATAGATACAAACCTTTTTATTGGTCCGAGTGTTGTAAATGGAATCTCCCTTTGACAACATTCCTTGGTAACAACGGAAGTATGACAATTGTCCGTATTTTCCTACTTCCAATTTAAAAGCAAGTCCCACGAATACATTTTTTGCGCTACGTTCGGGATCCAGAAGAATTTTCGTCGATTTGCTGGTGGATAAAAAAATATAACATATTAAGATTAATATTAACACGATGTGTGAGAGTGTGTGTCCTCGCTCTGGTGTTTGTGTGTAAATGTGTAAAACTAATACAGATACAATATTAATATTTTTTTAACACTCAAATTACTGGGAAAATCTAATTCATTCGTAGATACTTCGAAAATAAATCAATTTAATAAATTAACAATTTTCACTCAGAAAATTCACTCTTCATACCCATTAATTTCCTGGTTTGCGTAATTCTCGACTTCACCGGGATGCGGTAGATAATTCAGAACCGCGTCCAACAAGGGCTGGACCCCTTTGTTCTTCAAAGCAGTGCCAACTAGAACCGGCGTGAAGGTCCTTTTTAAACAACACCGTCTCACCGCGGCCATGATATCCTCGACACTGGGATTTTGTTCATTAAGATAAAAATCCGCAATGGTCTCGTCGGCGTTGCTGAGGTGTTCAATCAGCTCGTGTCTTCTTTCGTCCGTTTCTGAAATTTTTCAAAAATTATTCATACCAAATTTATATGAATATTATATTAAATTCATTATTAATTTAATCAACCTAATATATCATTTGACCTACGATTATTTTTCTTTTATTTTGGATTCCACAAAACTTATATTTAATTGTACTTATACCTGAAATAAAATATACCTAATATTCGACAATATAAATTTGTATATTTAAGTAGAACAAATTAACATACAGGATAATTTAAATAAATAAATTAGGAAAAAGAGAAAAGTGCAATTTGATTTCAATTTAGTAGTTTTTTTGAAAATCGAATTTCATCTGCAATTTTAATTTTTATTTGAAATCAATATTTTATTCGAAATTGGAATTTTACCGAAAATCGGAATTTCCGAGAATATTGGAATTTTAATGAATAAATTAAGATAAATATGCATATGATTATACAATCTAAATTATGTAAAATTAAATTTCATAATGTTTTACAAATTTTTTTAGTTTAAATAAAATTTTTTCCCATATTAAAATCAATTTGGATGAAAATTATTTTCATAATTTATATTTTACAAAAATAATTAAAGTTAGTAAAGTTTTCCTAAACTACAAATTTTACATGAAATCAAAAGGAAACGAGGAAAACCAGATTAAGAATTTTCTTAAAGATTGTCCAATAACATACAAATTATTGAAATAAATAATGGAATTAATTAAAATAAAATACAGAGATTAAAAATGCATAATCGTGATCCAAAAAATTAACAAAAACAAAAATATTTAAAATAAAATAACGCTTAATAAAAGTGAATAATAATAAAATGAGAAAAAAAATTAGGATAAAATCCTTTCAAAATAACAATTTAAAAAAAAATCAATTTCCAACCAACCGGTTCTCATCTGGGGTGGGACCTCGTCCTCTCTGATGCTCTCTCCGAAATCGCCTTCGAAGTACATAGCCTTGTTCGAAATGACGTCGATGATTCCCGTGGTGTCGCTTTCCTTTCCGATCGGCAGCTGGATGAAGGCGGCATTGTGGTTCATCTTGGACCTCATCTGGGACAGAACTCGATAGGGATTCGCCCCCATTCGGTCCAGTTTGTTGATGAAGGCTAAACAAGGTACATTGTACCTCTTCATCTGCCGGTTAACGGTTAGGGTCTGAGACTGAACCCCACCTACGGCGCAGAGCACCAAAACGGCCCCGTCCAACACTCGCAGGGCTCTCTCGACCTCCACTGTGAAGTCCACGTGTCCGGGTGTGTCGATGATGTTGATGTTGTGGTCCTTCCACAAAGTGTAAGTCGCCGCTGACTGGATTGTTATTCCCCGTTGCCTTTCCAGCTCCATGCTGTCCATCACCGCCCCGACGTTGTCTCTGCCTCTCACCTGGAGGAGAATAAAAATTTTAGGGTTTCCTCGACCATCGAGAAATTTTTTGTTACTATTTGTGTTAGATAGTAAATAAGCAAATAAGTAAATAAATAAAAAATAAAAATTATCCAGTGAAAAAAATTGTGTTCACCTCGTGCATTTCGGATATCCGTCCTGTGTAAAAAAGAATTCTCTCGGTCAAAGTAGTTTTCCCTGAATCGATGTGCGCGGAAATCCCGATATTCCGGATTTTCTCTATGGGCTTGTGCTCAGCAAATTTTTCATGCGATGCCATCCATCTTATCCTCGACTGCAAGAAAATCATTTCATATTTTCAAAAAATGTTGAAATAATGATAATATGTAAAGAAAAATTAATTCCCCATGCGATTTCAATAATTATTTTGTTGTTATAAATCAATTTTTTTCAAAATTTAATCCCGAAGGTACACAAAATCAACAATTTGGTCATTTAATGGTTGACAAATTCACTCCTAATCAAAGTTTTGGAAAATATAATAACAATATTTTATTTTGTAAATACTTAATATTTTTTTTAATTGGAGCAGTACAAAGTAACTACATTGAAAAAAAAATTTGATAATTGTAATTATCACTACAACTAAATATGGCATCAACAGCATATTTCTAGTAATCTTAACTATACTTAATTCCATCTCGTTCAGTGGTTGATTAACCCTATGAATAAACAACAAGTTAATAAAAGAAAAATAAGTGAAATCGCAAAATCAGTAGAAATTCAGGTATGAAAAAAGACGCGCCGGATCCAACATCGCACATTGCGCATGCGCGGTAAATCGCCCCCCACCCCTTTCTTCATTGGAGCTGATATCTCATAACCTAAAAATGCCGCGCTGCATTGGAAGAATTACCTTGAAAGCGCATACAGGATACCGCGACAGCCACTTGGGATTGGCGTTACACTTCAACATCGACAGGAAAGTCATGTTTGGACGAATGTTCGTCGAGTGGAATAAAAATTTGCAGAGATTCGACTGTTTTCGACGAGAAACGAAACCCTAGGTATCGGCAGCGACCATGTTACTTGCCTCTTGCACGCGCACGCAGTCACACATTCACACATTCATACCCCATACCGTGGTTTAAAGACAAGGTTCGCATAAAAGCTCTGTACAGAATGACGTCACAGACTAGAGGCGGCAAATTTAAATACAGCGACTCTATATTGGTTATTTATAAAATAATTTCGAGCGGATATATCATTTGATGATATTATTTTCATTTTTTGAAGCTTTTTCATTCCCTGAAAGATTATTTAGCACAAAGAATCTGATTATTAAATAGATATGATTATTAAATAATTAGATTACTATCTAATTACATAGGCGCGATGATATCATGTAGTCCACCCTTTCTGGTTAACTATATTTTTACGTTGACATCAATTTCTTTTATGTTACATGAGATTTTAATTTATAATTTTCTTCTTTATTACTTCCAAGTGACACTTTAATATTCCATTTGTTATTTGTAACTCCATATTAGTTCGTTTCAAAATTATTTTTTGAGTCATAATTTAAGTCACTTTTGTTAAATTTACATTATCTAACTAATACTAAATAATTAATTCTGTGAAGTGAGAATATCTATTAACATGATCGTTCTTATCCCTATTTTAATGATTATTTCATTATTTTATCAATTCGTTTATCTTAGAAGTATTATTTCTGTATATAATCATTATCGGAATTTGAACTTTCTCACATTTATGAAATTTGGAGAATATTTTTGCCATTGTTACAAACAGGATATAACACAAGACCTAACACTAGAATTGGATTTTGAAATTTGATTGATATTTCGATCGTTCCGGTCTCATACCATCGTTCAGGCATCGAAAAAGCAGAGTTGGGACGGTACGATTGTATCCGATTCGCTCCGACATTACACGAGTATGACGTTATCGGGTACAATGCGCAGTGGTCTGACACGAATCGAGCATACCCTTGTTTTTATAGAATGCACACTCGGCTCACAGTTGTACACAAGAAAGGGGGGAGAGGTTAGAAGCGCGCATGCGCAGTAACTACATTTTCGCACCGACTCCAAGCTTCGGAAACGCTCGGAAACCCATAACTTTTCTTCGGAAATCAGAATTCAAACGAATAACCACAAACCACCGACCAGTTTTAACCGTCACGACGCTGTGATTTGCTTGTTTAAATATTCACATGGGTGCTTTTTCCGTATTTATGAAATATATGGCTTAGAAATAGCGAGTTTTCAATTTTCTAAATTCTCTTTTCGCTTTATTGCGTTGAAAATTCGGATCCATCCGAGTGACGAGTGATCCTGTTGGACCGAAAGTGGTAGTCAAAGTATTTATTTACATGTAGCATGTAAGTATGTGTGAATGTGTATGCGCGCGGGTGTGCGTATGTGTATTCAATTTGAATTAAATATGATACCAAGTAGTAAAATAATAAAGTTGATATAATTATTATCATTATTATATTAAGCATTGATATCTATTATTATTATTATTATTATTATTATTATTATTATTACTATTGTTACTATTACCATTATTACTATAATTGCTATCGCTGAAATTCGAATTCTACTATTTTTGACCCTAAGAAATAGTTGTTATTATTACTACTAATATTACTATCGATATCTTTACAAAATACTTTAAAAAAAATTGTAACCGTTATCAATTCCAACAGTTCTAGAGCTCGACATTGGAAAAAATGGAAATCTTTACATTCGACAAAAGTCTCCAAGAGCGATTGGTGGAATTCTCGGAGATCCTGTCCAACTCGCAGGATGTCGTACCATCGTCGCAAATCCACTCGGAGTGGTCCTACCACGTGGAACTGGTAATCGAACCCGTCGGTTGGCAGGCTTTGTGGAAGATCCCGCGTCTCACCTGCGAAGACTTCGAGATCCATTACCCGACCATAGTCCTGGTGGAGATCGAGCAGGTGAACTTCGCCGAGCTTTCGGCCCTGGTGAAGATCATCGCGGTGCAGGAAGAAATCCACTTGCCGGAGCAGTACGACGTGCCCCTGACGGAGCTGTACCCGACGCAGAGCCAAAAGAACACCGCCCTGGACATGGTGGGAACTGCGGTTTGCATCGATCAGCTGCGATTCTTCTTCAACTACCTGTGGATGCCCTGGGACATCGACGACGACGAAGACAGCGACTGGGTCAAGTCCCACCTGGAGACCAGGATCCGGCTGTTCTTCGATATGAAGAGAGGCGCCGTAAATAAGGATACCTGCGACGTCATCAGGACCCTCGTTAGGAAGGGGAGGGAGATCAAGCAGAGCATCGGCAGGCTGGAGGCTTCCATCACCGACGAGGAAGAGGAACGGGAGGGTTCCTTGGACGAGGGCAAAGCCTGTCAGCTGATGAGCCTGCACTTCATGCTGCAGCAGATCAAGAACGAGATGGAGCTCCTGGAGAACCCGGCGATGAGGGAGCTGCTGGCTAGGAATCAGGTGTCGACCTTCGGCCACCCAGAGCTCAAGGACAGGCGGAGTCGAGGTCAGAAGCAAGAAGGGTTCTTCGTGTCCCTCGGTGCCTCTTTGGTAGAGACCATCGAGTGCCTCGAGAAAGCCAAGTCGGTCCTCGGAGCTGATATTTTTATTAAGTAATTAATATTGAACAATTTCTTGCTTTTGTAATTTAATTTTTTAAGTTTTATATATCTATATCATTTTTTTAATAATTTTTTTAGTTTCATATTTTTAATAAGTAAAAGTAGGGGAACATATATTTTTTTGTGAAAATCAATTGCCTTTGGTAACTTCTGAAATTCAAACGTGGGTCGCGTTCGACCCACGCCAGCCGATATCGATATTTGTAGCAAATTGAACTGATGAATTTCATTTTTACAGAGTTTCGGCAGATTTACAAGATGCCTTGAGAGCCTCGGAACGTGGAGACATCGTGATTTTGAGCGAAGGTGAACACAGAATAAGAAGTGCGGGTGGTTTGGAGGAAGGAGGAACGATCCGGGGAATCGGTGAAGAAGCAAGTACCATTCTTTGTCCCAAAGAGGCCGATAGTGGTCCCTCGCTGCTGGATTTTTCTGGCGAGGTAATAAAATTTAGTTTAAATAAGTGCATGGAGGTTTATGTTTATAATTAAGCAAATGTTATATTCAAAAAGAAATTTCGCAAGTTTCAGGATTAACACTATGCCGTCCTGTGGTATCACGTTGGTGCCATGCGAATACTATCGGGCAAGCGCCGGTGGCACCACGTCGGTGTCGTACATAAAGATTTATGCCGGCGCCAAACGAAGAAATCTCGATCAGACGTCCGGACGGCAAAGTGTTAATAGGAATTGCTACAATGAACTTAATATTATAATTAATAATTATTGTTGACATTTAATTTAATAGAATAATTTAATAGAAAAATTTATGAGGTGACTTTTTCAATATTAATCAGGTTATACTGATTTTCTCATTAATATTTGTTTGTTAATTCCCAATCAGATGAACCTCCTTAAGACTTATCGTTAGAACAAGTTTCCAAAGGAACTTAAAACCTTTGACTCTACTAAAAAAAGAAACTTATTTTATATGGAATATTTTAAATGCAATATTTAAGAATTAATAATTAAATGTACAATTGCTTGGGAGATTAAAATTAATATCATACTTTTCAAGCATAAATAATAACAGAATATATAATACATAATATATAACATATGAATGTCTTTGTAATAGTTTTTTGGATTAAATGAATAAATAAATATTCCTTTGCCGACAGGTGCTGCTGGAAAATGTTTCAATCGATTTGGGCGAATTACCAGCGGGAATTTTGGCCAGAAAGGGAACCATCAAACTTCAAGATTGTACCGTTTTCGTGTCAAATCCAAGTGTCGTAAAATTAGGAGTCGTCGTCCTACCGGGAGCGAAATTAGTTGCCCGGAAATGCACCTTTAAGGGATTGGGTACCGCAATTGTTCTCCACAGTGGGGCGGAAGTCAGTCTGAACGAATGCAACTTCCAGGATTGCATCGAGGGTGTTCAGGTGATTATTAACTAATTATAATTTTTTTTAATTTTAAAAATACTTAAAAAAATTTTTTAATATTTTTTTTAAATATTTTTTCCAGTTAAACGACGATGCTTTTCTCACGGCGTGCCTTTGCTCTTTCACGAACTTCAAAGAATATGGTATCCGGATGGAAACGCAAAAATACTTAAAATTCCCGGATACTAGAACGGGTAGCCAAGAATTGCTGGCGAACATCAAAGAAATTTCATTGGAAAGTTGCAAATTCGATGGCAATGGCAAAGGTGACGTTACGTTACGACCCCGCGTCGACGTTGTTCCGACTGTCAAACAGGACGTTACTTTAGCGGCTTCTTAGATTTAGATAACTCGTTCGTCGACGGACGGGATTTTCCGTCCAAGAGAAAATTTTGCAATTAATGGACACTTTTTAAGACTGCACACGAATCTCCAGGTTATTTTTCATCGTTGACTGATGTGTCGAATATTTAATATTTCATAATTTTTTTTAAATAATAATTCTCAACTGTCGATAATAATTCTAATGCCAATTATCGCCATTTTCTACCTTTCTTTTTTTATAGATTAAAATTACAGATACTTCTTTATTAATATTAACACTTTGCCGTCCGCACGTCTGGTCGGGATCCTTTCGTTTGGCGCCGGTATAAATCTTTATGTACGACACCAACGTGGTGCTACCGGCGCTTGCCCGATAGTTTTCGCATGGCACCAACGTAGTGCCACTGGACGGCACAGTGTTAAAAAAGACTTAATATTGCTCCAACAAAACATTGAAATTATTAAAAAGATTGTTGTTATATAAATCCGAGATATCATAATTTTTAACAATTTTAAAATTGTTAAAAACATTTTTAAAATTCGTCAAAGAATCTTAGAATAATTTTTCAACTTCATGAACACTTTTGAATTTGATATTCATGGCGGCAATTTGAGAAATCCTTGTTCTTCCGCAAGCTGGCAGCACTGTTAGAATTTCAAAGTTTTTACAAGCAACTTCGAATTTTTAAGTAATTTTTGAAAATTATAATTATTCATTTTGTACTTTTATTAAAAAATAACGATATTTTTAGGCGAAATGTCGAATTTTACGCAAAAATCATAAGCCTCTCAACCGGCTTAGTTTTCATTTTTTTTTTCAATAGGAATTTTCAATATTTTCAACTTCAACACAATTTCACAATAATTCTCCGAATTTCGAAGAAAAGAAGAAAAATTAATTTCAAATTTTCGGCGGGAGCCCGAGCAGCTTTCTTCTTTTATCAACTTGGCAGCACTGTTTTACCATACACAGACATAAATACATACACCTATGGGTCTGTGCACACTTGGGCACACACACACACACACATGCGTACCACACAACAGTGTGCAATAATAAACACCGCGTGCCGTTAACGAAAACCCACCATAATTCCGATAAAAAGTGTTCAAGTGTTTATAAAAAAAAAACAGTCTCTAACCGGGATCTTTGAAACGAAGTCTAGAACTCACCCTCCCCATAAATACTCATAAAATTTATTTTCTTCCCTCCCAAATATGCTTCCATACATTTTCCGAACCTAACCTCGACTTTCGCCGCGAACCTTCGATTTCCCACCAAACCTTCCAAAAGTGGTAAAAAATCGCCCCCGTACCCAAAAAGCAACAAAAATCAAAATAAAACAAAATCATCCATCTCCCCTCCCCCCCAAAAAAGAATTAATTTAAAATTTGATCTCTCCATCACATTCTTATACAATGAATATTGATATTACAAAATATTTGATATTACAGAATATTTAATACGTCATACAAAATTGTGATATTTTATAATAATTGATATTGAATGACCCTTTTGACCCTTAAATCCAAATATTGTGTTTCATATTCAAATAGCTTTCATGGTTCTGAAAGCCACTTGTCCCCCTCTATGGCTGTTTTTGGTACTAATAAAGCCCTTATATAAGATCTGGAACAACTCGCCCGTATTCTCGAGGGTAAATTCCGTAAAAGATCGTGTATCTTCGGGATTCGTCGCGCGATTTACCTCGAGTTCCTTCGAACATTTTAGTCAAACTGGTAACAACAAATACAATACTGATAATAACGGCAACGATTATAGTTGCAACAACAGTAATAATTATAACAACAACAACAACAATAATAACAATAATAATAACAAAGATAATACAATGGTGGGAAGCAATGTTTCGTCGACAGACCTTATCGACAAACAGACGCAATTCGGTAACGGTCGGAAATTCGAACCGTCCGATTGCCTTTTCGTCTTCAAAGATGTCTCTTCCGATTACGAAGAACCGCCATCGGATGTGGATGAGGTGAGATACTCCTTTTTTTTTCTCTTTTTTTTCGTGTATATATAGAAACGAAATGTAAAAATAATCCGTTAGCGAGAAATTCGAAAGAAAATAAAATTGAATGATAATATCAATTTTGAAGTCGAACGTACCGTCAATAATAACGACAGTAATAATAATAATAATAACAATAACAATAACAATAATGGTTACTTGCGTGGAATTCCAAGAAAATTTAGAAGGGAAAATAAAAAACTTCGAATAAAAAGAACAATGGGATTTCAATAGGGGATTGTAAGCCCTCGCGAGTATTTTTGCCGCTGTATTACGTATTTTATGGTGATTTTGATCGATTCGGACGCCATACCGGTATTACCAGTTTTCTAAATACGATCATGCAGATTAGGAGGGAGCACACCTCGTCGACTTCAATGACCTTGACATATGTTGTCAAGGTCAACGTCCGAAATATTTTCTGTCAATTCATAAAGTCGCCGGTACTTTCGCTTATGTACTTTCATGCATAAGCGAGTGTATGCAGAGACACGGTTCGGCTGTTACTTTCGATGTATGTATACACGGATATAAATATTAAAACAGCAAAAATCCAAACCCATACCGAAATACATTTCTCCTTTGGATTGATATCGAGTTATTTTCAAATACGTTCGTTTCATTTATTGAAGACGGTAATTTCGTTTCTCGCGTCACGAATAGAACAAAAATCAATAAAAAATGATAGCTGGCTTTTCAAATGAATCTTTTCGAGCGACTTTATTAATATGTTGCATGTATTCCATTACAGCCTTAATTGAGAGAAAATAAAATAATTATTCCTTTTTTTCAACTGCTTTCGGGTCACGGAGACGTGTCGAAGTTTATTTACATACTCGACACTTATTCAATTGTAATTAGCGGTTTTTTAACGTCCGTCCTGAGGCGCAGATTTCTCTCTCTCTCTCTCTCTCTTTTTTTCTTTTATTTATACCGTAATGTCTGGCTTTCGCGCTGCTCTCCGGAGTAATTAAATGTATCAAGGAGCAGACGACCCGTACAATTTTAACCCGGCCTTGATTCCCAACGAAATGGATCTATAAGCGAGTGACACTGGCCTCTACAATTATAGGTGTCTGAGAATTTCAATGAGTTTTAAATTTCTTCTCGAATATGATGATGATAATAATAACGATATCGTTATCGATAACGATCACGATAATTTATGATGATCATGATTACGATATTTTGTGGTGATAGTGATAACAATATAATGATAATAATACCGATGATGATAATTATCACGAAACGATGATTTGTGAAGACAATGATAATGATTACGATGATTTGTGATGATAATGATAATTTGTAATGATAGCGGTTATGATGCCGATGATGATAATTATCATGAAACGATGATTTATGAAAACAATGATAACGATTACGATAGTTTGTGGTGATAATGATAACTATAACGATAATTTATGAGGATAATGATTACGATATTTTCTGGTGATAATGATAATTCGTAACGATACCGGTCATGATGCCGATGATGATAATTATCATGAAAGGATGATTTATGAAGACAATGATAGTGATTACGATAGTATGTGGTGATAATGATAATTTGTAATGATAACGATCATGATGCCGATGATGATAATTATCATGAAACGATGATTTGTGAAGATAATGATAGTGATTACGATAGCATGTGGTGATAATGATAATTTGTAATGATAACGATCATGATACCGACGATGATAATTATCATGAAACGATGATTTGTGAATACAAAGGTAACGATTACGATAATTTATAATTGATTTCGTGTCTTATGGGCACAAATACTGCGTCGATTATAAATACAAAGAAATACCTAAAACAAAAATCATGTTAACACTATTTCTACCGAAGGTGTCGAAAGACACCTTTTAGAATTTGAATTTCGAATTGTTTTCGAGGTTGAATTTCATCTTTTTTTGAAATCCACAAACGGGAGGTGCTTAGTAGAGCAATTATGCGTCTGTCAAAAGTTTGGTATTAATTAACAAAATCTATTTCAACACATTCGCGACCGCTGACGTGAATTCAGAATTCAGTATTCACGTCAGCGGTCGCGAATGTGTTAATTATAATTCTATATTTGTGGTTTTGGATTTTTGATTACGTATAATTAGCGCGATAGAAATAACGCCAATCGTTGGTCTACGAAGAATATTGGCGTGTGTGTGTGTGCGTGCGTTCGTGCGTGCGCGCCTGTGTGTGCGATACAAAAGGACCAACAAAGTACATCAAATTATAAGTAATAAGGCAACTTATATGACATAGAGTCTACACTTTTGTAATTGATTGCAACAGGAGAACTACTTTAAAATCGTCCTTTAAGGGGTTACAACACAGTAAAAAAAATTTTTTTTTTCATTTTTGTTCTTTCATTTTCTGAAAGCTGCATTTGTTAAGAATACTCTCATCAAATTTTGTAAAGAAATTCGTAAAATTGACGGAGATACAGGTAAAATTTAGTTTCTACGTCGTATTATTATCCTTTCTCAGCAAAACTTTGAACGCGTTTTTCTCGAAACTATGTTTTTCAACCTGGTTGACAACATATTTAACCCTTTGAGTGCCGAAGGCCGATATATCGGCTCTTGCTGCACTGGCGAGAAGTGCCAGAGCCGATATATCGGCCCGCGCCTTGTAGCGCTTTACTATGTGGATTGCGGGAGAACTCTATTTCAAAATGAATTTAGAATACGTTATAAAATATCTTTCTTTTTTCTATAATTTTAAAATGAGTTGAAAAAAACTAGTGTCATAGTTTTGTTCTGTATTTCATCCATAATACGCAGCTTTTTGAATCATGTAAATATTGTTTCTCGTTTGGTTTTTACAAGCATTTTCCCGAACCCTTGTAAAACTATGAAATTCGGCCGGTTTTTCTCGCATAGGCTCCTCTATTTCGCCCGGCACTAAAAGGGTTAAAAAACTATTCATCCGATTTGTATGTACAAAGTCTTAAAATGTTTGAAAATCCAGTCTCTGTGACACCACGGAGAGTTTTTTTTTTATAAAGGGTCTCCTTCTATTTTTTTGTTTCATAAACGATGACAATTTTATGTGATAAATTCGCTGGTCCGCCATTTTTTTTGTTTTTTTAGATATCGAAATTTCGTCCCGTGATGCTATAAATCTATATGTCTAGTTTAAAAAGGAATTTTTTTTTTTAGATGAACCGTATGACTTAATTGTTGTCAACCACCAAATAGGAGTGTCCTTTTGAAAGCGGCGTACACCGCAAACTATTAGTCAGATTGGGATACAAAAATTTGTCTAGAGTCTTGTTTATATATATATATTGAATACAAGTAACAAGAAAAAAAAAACAATCGTTTGCTCGAAAAAAATTATTAAAAATACACCCTCGTATCGCGCGCGCGCACTGTGTTATAACCCCTTAACGCCGGCATTTTTAGGCCCTTCTGTTTCTCATCCGATAGATCCCAATAGAAGGGATACAACTGATAAGTGACATAAGAAAGGCATTACAAAGCGATTATTTGCGAAAAGCGGAGAGCTCGCAAATAGTTTCGGAGCGAAGCGCTAGTTGTTCCACTCGATATAACGCACGGTCGGTGAAGCATGATAAGCTCGAGCAGAGGGTATGCATGCACATGCATACATAGTGTATGCACCAAGTACAATGGTACAGTATCGTTGTTCTGAGAATACCCGAATGCCTAAAACGTTGCAGGGTAAACTATCAATCACTCTTGAAGGAGCTCGGCTCTTGCTTGCCCGCTTACTTGCTCGCTTGCGGCTCGAGTCTCTGAGTCTGGCTGCAAATAACTCGAGTGCGCGCTCTAGCTGGTCAAAAGCTATCGTTCGCTTTGTCCTTTTGCAACAGGCGTGCAAGGGGACGGAGATGCCGAGGCTTATTACTTATGTCTATCTGCCCACCGCGCTCTTTACCTCGAAGTTTGCCCCTTTTTTTTCTCTTCCAAAAAATAAAAACGGCAAAATAAAAGTAACGGAAACTCGAAAAGTTCGCTTACTTAATTTTTCAGGAAATCGTACTTTTTCGGTAGAAAACATAAAAACATATTGCGAATGTTCTGTAAAATTCTTCAAAATTCCAGGATAGTTCTGGCTCTTCCAATCTACCAAGTGGCTTTTGGAATGTGCCATTTAACAGATTCATATATTTAACCATGTTGGAATTATATAATACAGAAATATACGGATAACATCACCTTGGACAAGCGTTTCAGGGGAACGGCAAAAATAGTATGTGTATTACGAAAAAATGAATGTACAATTTAATTGATTCTACAAGTTTCACCTCCAACGTGTGTGGCGACCATACATCAAATTTTTTGAATATTAGTGATGTTGTTGCTATTATTATTATTATTATTACTATTATTATTGTTATCTTCATCATCAATATTATTATTATTGTTGTCGTTGTCGCTGTCGTTGTCTTTGTCTTTGTTATCGTTGTCGTTGTTGTAATTGTTATTATTGTCATTTTTATCATTATCATTATCATTATCACTATCGCTATCATCATCGTCATCAGGGTTATTGTTGTTGTTATCTTTGCTGTCTTTGTATCGTTGTTATTGTTATTGTTCTTGTTGTTGTTATTGTCATTATTATCATTACCACTATCATCATCGTCATCAGGGTTATTGTTGTTGTTGTCTTTGCTGTCTTTGTTGTCGTTGTTATTGTTATTGTTCTTGTTGTTGTTATT
Organism: Gasteruption jaculator; assembly: GCA_949825005.1. Taxonomy (NCBI): domain Eukaryota; kingdom Metazoa; phylum Arthropoda; class Insecta; order Hymenoptera; family Gasteruptiidae; genus Gasteruption; species Gasteruption jaculator. The sequence goes on along the minus strand of OX463764.1, from coordinate 11,084,864 downwards.
ATTATCATTATCATTTTCACTATCAGTATCACTATCATCATCGTCATTAGGATTGTTGTTGTTGTTGTTGTTGTTGTTGTTGTTATCTTTGTTGTCGTTTTTGTTGTTGTTATCGTTATTGTGTCGTTATTGTTGTTGTTGTTGTTGTTTTTATTGCCATTATTATCATTACCACTATCATCATCGTCATCAGGGTTATTATTGTTATTGTTGTAGTTGTTATTGAATTTATGTTACCGTGGTGGTTAAAAGAGGATCGTGCCAGAGAAGAGACATGATAAGGGCACATTATATCCTATTTTTTCCGGAGATAAATTTTGCAGTTCCCAGTAGTGATATAAACGCAATGGAGTTTTATTTATTTATTTAATTATTTATTTATTTATTTATGGCTCGTGCGTTGTAGTCCGGCAAAAGAATTGAAAGTACGTTCGGTGGATACACATACGCATGAACACGTATGTACCTATGTAAGTACATGTGTTGTTCGTCCATAACCCTAGGCGCCGAACCGAATGGAACGGAACGGAACAGCGCCAAAACTGCGGCATAAAACAACACCGTGTGCCGTGCCGAGAAGTCTAATTTATTTGGATATATGAAAAAGGGGTAGAGCCTCATTAGCGAAAATACTGCGAGGACGTGACTCGCGTTTAGTGTGTGCGCGCGTATGCATACATGCAAATATCTAGGGATTATACGCGCACACGTGAAAGGGGTACGCGTAATTGACGTGTGTATACGAACACTCCCACGTAATGGACATAATTATTTCGCTGATGTGTAAAGAGTAGAGTTTCCTTCGTATAACTCAAATGTGAACTTGTCTTTCTTTTTTTTTTTCCTCGAATTCGTCTCTGCGACAAAAGTGCGAAAGCGTCGTGGAAACAAAGAGGATTTTTCGTTCGTTAATTTGCACGTTTTTTTTTTGCCCTCTTACGTGAAATGTAATTAAGAACTAAAGATCGGAACCCGAATGCAAAATTTATCTCTAGAATGAAAGGAAAATGATTTCAATAATGAGCATAATAATAATCATAATCACAATAATAATAATAATAATAATAATAATAATAATAGTCGTAGTAGTAATAGTAATAGTAGTAATAATAGTAGCAACTATTACTTCTTTGTGTCAAAAATAGTAAAATTCGAATTTCAGCAATAGCAATGGTAGCAGTAGTATCAGTAATAATACTAATAATAGTAATAATACTAATAATAGTAATAATAGTAATAATAGTAGTGATAGTAATGATAGTAGTAATAGTAGGTAGTAGTAGAATAGTAATAGTAGTATAGCAACAAGATAGTATGATAGGAGTCGTGAAGAAAATTGGAAGTTCGGTCGGAAAGATAATGCAAAAAAGAAGAGCGAGAGAGACAAACAGACGGAGAAAGAGTGGGGGAGTCCAAGCTGAGCGTGGTAAAAAGAGAGGAGAATATACAAGAAAGCGGAATATTCGCATCTGCCGCTGAAGAATCTTCTCCACATTGGAGAGAAGACGGATATAGATACTTGATTTGGCACGAACCGACGAAAAGGGAGTAGCGGTGGTAGTAGAATAGTAGTGGTAGTACCACCCGTCTAGTTCTGGTATAGCGCTACCAATGCTATTCCTCTTGGCTCGAGCGGTGGGGGACGGAGTGGGGTTAATAAAAGCGAGACAACAAAAATGAAACGAAAAAGGGTCTAGGAAAAAGAGGGAAAAAAGCGGCATGAAAATCTAAATTGCGCTAGCCATCCTCCTATACGGTGGTCATTTCCTGAACGTGATGCGAAATGTTGCATATGTACCGCGCTAGCGTTACACGTACTTACGTACGTACGTAAGTCAGTCAGTCATTTATTTCTAGGCAAAAAGGAAATAATTGGCTGGCGGCATATACCAGATTCTTGAACATCGCGGTCCCACATGTCTCCGGTTTGTTACAGAAATTATAGCAAATGTCAGTGTTTCCCCGTTTTAACGGGGGGTATGTACATACGTACCCATCTCGCCGAGGAATTCATAGACACAGAAAATAGGAGAAAGAGGAAAATAGAAAAAAAGTGGTGAGTAGACATTTTTTTTCAAATATATCGAAGGTGCTTTCGAGGTTGTTAAAAGAGTCATTGTATACATCAACGGGAAGAACTAGACGTGCGTCTTTCACACACATACACAACACTCGCGTTAAGAGAAAAAGGGGTAAATACACAAAACCATAAGTGGAAAGAGTGGGGGAAAAGTATACCCGCGCATGGAAGGGGAGAAGAGTATATATTGAGAAACAAAGAGAGGGGGGAGGAGGGTGGGAGAAAACACGCAACGAAGAGGTGTACACACACACACACACACGTTGATAGAGGGGGAGAATACACAGGCACAGAGAGAGAAAAAGAGGAACACATAGGTTCAGAGAGACAGAGGAATGTATAACCGAGTTTTCAGTTGCAGAACAAAAACAACACCCTGCCCCTCATTTTCGTGCAAATGAAACCGTTGATGCAGCGGCATCGATTGGCGTTATCGCTTTTCCAATTCCCTGTGAAAATCCATTTAGTCCGGAAAGGTTTCAGACGTGTTACAGAGTCCATAGGTATTGCAGTTCCCCTGGAAACGTACGTATTTCATAGCGCCACTTTTCGAGTCATTTTTCTTTTTATTTTCGAAAAACCTGAAAATCTACCATTTCTGCTTCGTCCGCTGATTCGGGTCACGCGTTAACTCCATATTGACAAAAAAAAAATAAAGGTGAATTCGTTGAAGAGCAGATTGGGTCGACGAGCCACAAAGTTTCAAATGTTAGGGTGTCTCATAAGTTTTTTCCGCGTCACGCTGTGTATGAACTCGAGCCGGGAAGGAAGAAACTTATGGGACACCCTAATTAATTTGCTACTCTTAAATAATTCACACTCGGTATTTTGAGATTTTTGTAAAAGGGAGTCAGAATTTCCTTAAAAAAAGAAATATTTACCCCGATGTATTAATAAGTAAGTTCATCTTCCCTTTTTCGTTGATGCCACCGCTAGAGGCGCTACTGTCGAATTCCACATCCAACCGGCCATATCTCGCGAAGGGTCGGCTCTAGAAAAAAAAGCGCAAAATAAAATAGTTTCGGTATCGCGAATCCGAGCCGATCGCATCGTCGATTTCGTAATTTGAAAAATCGAGGCTTCTCTCGGTTTCCATACAACAATGTAACGGCGAGCAAATGGAAAAACTAATATTAGCTGCATCGCGAGCCACGACGTCACGCATCGTATAAATTACGATCGGTAAACTCGCAGTAAACTATCACGTGTCTCTCATACGTGCAGGCCGCTCGAATGATTTACGAAAATGTCAAATGTACAGAAAAGAACGATGCAATAACTTCAAACGACGGAGTTTTATACCCAACGGATGTGTATCTCATCTATCGACGTGTATGTCTGCTGTTTGATGGTACTTTTTTAATGCATATTGCACGTACGTCTATTTATCGCGCACGCATCTACGTACTCATACATATACCTTTTGATATGTATACATATATACATGTATATATAAATGAGTCAAGCGGTTGTTTTCGAGCCAGGCGGTGTCTTACAATGCTCCTGGTCTCCAAACTAAACGATGGATGCGAGACATTGTAACGTTACCCTCGGAACCTTTGTCGAAAACGGAATTTTGGTACATGACGCGCAATTAACTCTTGTTAACTTTCGTTTGGCGCCGGCATAAATCTTTTTGTACGACACCAACGTGGTGCCACCGGCGCTTGCCCCGTAGTTTTCGCATGGCACCAATGTGGCAATGTGGTGTCACCGGCGCTTGCCCGATAGTTTTCGTATGGCACCAACGTGGTGCCACCGGAAGACATAGTGTTAAAAAAAAAGTCTTCAAAAAGAATTGAAATTTATAGTACGCTCTATAAACTAGTCACGTGTAGCCACGAAGCGTGGGGAACGAGGGAAAGATTGTTACAAGACGCTTATTCAGACCCGATGAGATTGTTATAACGAGGTACCACTGAACTTTGACGACAGTCCTCGAAAATTTTATATATCTATACCGTCTACTTGGAAGACACTGATGGTATGTTTCGTATTGTCCATTTTCATTATTGTTACTTGAAAAAAAAATGTGCACGTTCTCAAAATGTTAGTAATTAGGTGTGCAAAGCTCTTTCTAAAAATTCCTTATGCATAAGAAAACGTCCTCAAAAAAAAAAAAGGAAAATTGGCGTTCTAAACAAGAGTACCCCCTTAATAGAAAAAAACACCCATGAATAAAAAAAAATTGTAAAGGACTTCTTTGTCGTCATTGGCGCTCGGAACCAGACATATCCAAATGCGTGAAAAAAATTGCGATTCTTTTCCAAAAAAATGGCGAATATTACAAATTTTTTTCAAATACATGTATAACGGAAGTGCTCTCGAGGTTGTTAAAAGAATCTTTACACGCCTCAACCGGACGAACTGGTGATACGTCCGACGACCGGGAAGACGAATTTATGGATCGATCTAGCAGCGGAGAAGAGATCTATAGTTGGAAAGATCGAACGAGAGAGAAAGAGAGAGAGATACAGACAGACAGAGAGATTCGAGTGGGATCAGAGAGGAAAAGAGAAAGCAATGGTGCGGTATATTTGTTAAAAGGAGGGAGGTGGTTTTACTCCAGAGCCCCGATCTATTTTTGGGGGAGACTTTGGTTCCACCCGTTAATCGCGTGGACGTGAGTGTACTATACGTTTGCAGGCTGTCGCAATTGAATAGATAACAAAGTACTTGAAAACTAGAATCCTCTGTTTTCCCCAGCTGAAAGAACGCACGTGCGATGGCATTTGTGGCACCGAATTGGCAATGATCCACATTTTTTTTATCCACTAGACGTCACTCGTTGTAGAGAAAACAGAAGATTCAATCTATTCCGCACGAGGGACGCCTCGTTTATATTCCAAAAAGATTCGGCCGAAAAAGACGCCGCTCGCTTTTCTGCGAGCACGGATACTCGTGAAATTATTTATGCCACGCATCCAAGGGAGCCAGATAGTCGAGTGGAAGCCAATGCGCGAAATGGACATTTTTTTGCCACCGCACGAAGGAAATTCGCAATAGGAATTCAGGGGAAAATTAGGAATTTTTTTGTTGCCCGACAAAAAATCTATATTAAAATTGTAATTTTTTGCCGTCTCGCAAAAAGGTCTTACGCCGCGGTAGGAATTTAGGGGAGAATTGAGAATTCGTTGCTGTCCAAGAACGTCTCCTCAAAAAAAGATCGACAAACGATTGCAAGTCGTTTTGGAAAATCCCCAAAACTGACGTTCCTCGACAAGTTATTGTTGTAAACTAAAAATTCCTCGCCCGCAAAGTTTGCCAAGTTTAAAATAAGTGAAAAAGTTCCTGGACGCTGCCGAGGGAATTGCGAGAAACGGGCGATCGCGTCCCTCGGATTTTACGCACTGCGTTTTGGGTTTTACTCTTTTTTTGGGGGGTGGGCGGCCCAGGGTTGGGAATAATTGGGTAATAAATTAACGAACGCGAGACGAGAGACTCGATCGAACGGAAGACGCGTAGTTATTGAAGGCAAATGTATTCTCACGGAGACGTAAATTTATTTGAACCGACCGATAGGGTTTTGACTCGACGAAACTTTCCGAGCCTCTGAATTCGTCGGGACGAAAATACCAGCTGTTATTTAAAATTCACACAAAATATGAATTCTAATTCGACTCGAAAATGTGAAATCTTTCGATTTCCTCGAGGAACTCGGATTTCGTTAGAAACTTTCGAGATCGCTGAGATTTCAAACACTGCAAAATTTATGTTTATTCGCTTTGCAGTATAATAAGAAACCTCCCAGGGGGAGAAATGTACGCTCTAAACGATATCCGGCACCTCTACCTATCGAATATGAATATTCAAGAAATTATTGAATCTGCCCCCGTCCCCTCTTAATCCTCTCAATCCTCATTTTTATCGTCCACATTCTCCTCCATTTTTGTCCTCCACCATCATCTTCGGATTCTCCTGCTCCACCTCATCATTTTGCTCCACTATTGTATACCTACCAATTCTCCTCGTATCTTCTTAGATATAACTCTCTTTTAAGACATACTGTGTATTTTTCGTCTTAAGATATAATTGCAGTTTTAAGACATTTTAGAGAACCTATGTATATTTTTAGTATTAAGATACGTAGGAAATAAGCAATCCGCAATAAAGAATATCCATCCGGACATACCATCATCCTAACCCATACCTGGATCCTTAATCGTCCTGATAGCCTATGCACACGACGCCTAGATTAAGGATCCCCACATCGTTGTCCTGTGTTCTACCTGGACGTCTACATCAACCTCCAAAATTCTAATTTTAGTCGGTACGATCCTGGACAATACAGAGCTATGACGAAATGTCCTCTGTTTCGGACTACTCATTTTGTTAGTTTATAATAAGTATATTTCTGAGATAATAACAGAGTCAATGACACGAACTGTCCTCGGTTTCCGAAGATTATTGTTGTTTGTTTTAATTAATTTAATGATGTAGTCGAAAACACCTATAATAACTTACTTTCCAATTATTAAATTAATTTAAATCTAAGAAATTATGTTATGAAATTAAAAATATAAATAGAATCAGTGTTCTGAAGATGACAACGTATTAGTTGTCGAAACGTCAACACAACAAATTTATCAATAAAAAAAATTTTAAGACCGAAAGACTGAAGAAATTACATATTCATTTAATACCTACGGTCAAAGAAGGGATATTCCAAAATAATTTAAATAAAGTGTTAATTAATATAACATTTTGTCAAAGTTATTTTAAATGTGGCAAAAGCAGAGCGTATGACAAGTTGTCCTCTGCCACAGTTCGCTTTATTTGAACGATTATATAATTATTATTATACAACACCACTTTCAGCTTCAGTTCTGAGTTCTCTTCCCTGTTTCTCGTCTTCTACCTCGATCCCAGAAATAATGAATTATCTTTACAAAAAAAAAGAGAGAGAAAAAAGTGTGCAAGGGTACCGCCATCCGATAACGACTATACGTGTGTCGTTAATTAGATGTAGATGTAGATCCATGAACGTTGATCCACATAAATCCCGTGGGGTGCGAATTCACCCCACTCGGCAGGCAACCGTACGACAATGCGCTACCTCTAAATATCAGAAACTATTCCTGTACAATTCCACGCGTATCGTAAAGCTACCGCATTATTTTCATTGAAATAATTCTCATTGGACGACACCGAGAAGAAATATTTTGAAAAAAGCCTCAACTGAATCGTTGAAAGCAAAAATAAATCACGGTCCATGCTGGGTTTCGCTATTTGGGAGCGAATCAAAGTTCGATTGCTAACCCTTGGAGGAACGGGATGACGTCATTATGTAGTGCCACGAGCTGACTCGCCAACGTCCCACCTTGGTTTGGTCCTAAATTGCGAAGCTCGAATTACTTTTCGATAGAAATATGGAACATTGAACATTTTCGGAATCCTGGCCCCCTAGTGGTGAAAAATGCATCTCTACCGGATTGAGGTCCTAACACCGGCACGTGGTCTGCGTCGTCTCTTCCTCCGAGGTTGGAGTCCAGAGAGAGAGAGAGAGGGAAGAAATTATTTTGTAAGAGAAAAAATGCGCTGCAGGATCGAAGATTTATAGCCAACCGGTTGGTGAACACGATCCAGGCTCGAATACACATACGCGGTAGAAACCGAGTGAACTCGAAGTCCCGGTATACGAGTGTATTACCGAGAGACAGACTTACAGAGGCGCGGGAATTAGTCGGTATTCAGTAATGTAAAAAGGTCGGAAGGAATGAATGGTTGGTTGGTTGGTTGGTTTACGTAAGGACATACAACGCAGATGGTATCTCCGAAGGCACGGGTGTGATGGTTCGCGGTAATGTTGAATAAACGACACTGCCGGGGAATCGGCCTTTAACGATTACAATAATTCCTCATTTTTCGTCCTCACTCGGCTCGAAGTTAATGAGAGAAGCGACTATCGCAATACCACCGGTATGAAGTCTTGTCCTTTTCAATTCTAATAGTCCCGTGAGATTGTCGAGACCTTTCGGATATATCCAATCTTGAGTGCATATATGTGTATACGTACGCGTGCATTTATAGATATATGCACCGTATTCAAGGGGGGAAATACCTGTGTAACTTCAAAATTAAAAAAAAAAAGATTTTTTTTGCAAAAATTGGTAGTACAATATCTTAGAAATGTTATTCCAAAGTTTGAAACCGAAATTCCAAGTCCTTCTGGAATCGCTGATTAGCTAGTGAGTCTCTGCATCCATTGAGTGTCCGCTTTTCAAAACTTCAAACGCGTTTTTCTCAAAAAGTGCGTTTTCGAAATCGGCGTAAGCGATAACTCAAAAACTATGGTACCTATCGTGTTGAAATTTTGCCCGCATCCAAGCAACAATATTACTTTATATTCGAACCTATAGGTTTTTTAAAATATCATTTTAACCTTTAGAGCGCCGGGATACGCCTGTAGGCGTAAGGGGTCTGACTCGCCAACATCTTAACTTAGTTTGGCCCTAACTTCGGGACCTTAGACCACATTTCTATAGAAAAATGCGATTTGCAAATTTTTCAAAACCCCGGCGCTCTAAAGATTAAAAAGTACTTTTTTTATCAGAAAATATTACAAAAATTACATGAAAAATTCAAAGTTTCTTTTTAAAAACGTGCCTTTTCGTGAACTTTTAATTTTACTTACTTTTTTCAGGTTCACCGACATTGTATGAGTGTTAACAATGGAAAAATTTTTTTCCCCTTTCGTTTCAGCCAATTACAACAAAGCGCAGAGCTTACATCGTCCTACAACTCACGTCACGACCATCCCGAAAGACAGAGTCATAACTCCGCCATTATGAAATATTTTGAGAAAATTAAACTACGTTCTTATTGCTAAAAGTAACTATAAGCGATACTTAAATATTTAAAAATGTGTAACTAACCATTCTCGTAAAAAAAAATCATAAAAATTGCCTCACTATCGATTGTTTAAAGGTATCTCCCCCCTTAATCGTCTTCTTTTCCATTCTCATCACCTACATGGTACCCTTATACACGGAGTGTGCATAAAGGTGCCATATAAAGGTACCACCACCCGTAGGGGATGTGCGCCTAAATTGGATCGGTTCTTGATTCACGAGATAGTGCACATTCGAATTTTTTTCGTGATAAACACTCGCTATAATAATATACAGGGTGTCCCAGCTAACTTGACCACCTTGAATATCTCGCTTAGTGTTGGTAGATATATTCAAGGTGGTCAAGTTAGCTGGGACACCCTATATAAAAAACCAAAGACTTTAAGCCCGTGGGCGGGTAATTTCGCTCAAGTCCTCCAATATTGTGCGCACTTCCTCTACATGTCAGGAGCTTATAATATATGATCTACCTAGGAGTCAATTAAAAATTTCAGGATCCAAATTTTCTGTCGTTATTCGACTAAACGCCGGTCGGCCATTTTTTTTATAACCTACCTGCTCGGTATAAGACATTAAACCAATTATGTCGCGAAAACCGCCCCGTCCATCTGCAGGCCGTAGGGTTATAGTTTGATCGATAAAACGGCAAGACCACTTTCTTTCGGCGGAACAAATAACTCCGCCGGGGGAACAATGCATGCGAGTTCATCGGTACCGTGAATCGCGGGGTGGGTAATTAGGAGGTAACTCGATATCTCCGATATTTGTTTCTCCCGTTTCCTTTGAGAGGATCGCGCTCTTTGCGATCGTATTTCTATTTAATAACAGTAACATGCCCCTTTTTGCCACGGTGCTTGACACAGATACGAGGAACACGTACCGCATGTTCATTCTTTCATGCCATGTTGCGTGACGAGACTTCCTCCGTCCTTTTCTTCTGTACCCTTATGGAATAATTAAAAAAAAAAAAAGCAACGGGGAGAAGGTGCGGAATGGGCTATCGGGGTTAACCTTTTTCAGAGACAGTGGGACGCGTGGCCCTCGAAAAATCGAATGGGCCACCGACTTGAAACGAGGTGTCGTGGGGCTGGTTGGGGTTTTCGGGGTGAAACCAGGCACCGGAGCCAAATAGGGTATCGGGGGTTGAAAGGACTGCGAGAGGGGGGTCAGAAACTGGCACGAAGCAAAAACAAATAATTGCAAAGTGAAACTCGCTAGGCCTGTAGCCTTATGAGATAATTAAAAAAAAAAGTAACAGGGAGGAGGCGTGGAATGGGCTATCGAGGTTAACCCTTTCGGGGACAGTGGGACGCCTGGGTGTTGTCCCGTCAACCTGGCCCTCGAAAAGTCGAATGGGCCATATCGAGTTGAAACGAGGTGCCGTGGTTGAATGGGATTTTCGGGGTGAAACCAGGCACCGGAGCCAAATAGGGTATCGGGGGTTGAAAGCATTGCGAGATAGGAGCTAGAAACTGGCAGGAAGGAAAATAAATAATTGTAAAGTGAAACTCACGAGGCGTCGGTGACACGCGAGAGCCGCCTCCGATATGCGGCATTTCCTGCCGACGGTGTTGAGTTATGGGAAAAAGAGGATTTCCTGGAACACAAGAAGACGTCCCGACGTCCAGGAGGCGCATTACATCGCATTGCGCCATTCGCATTGGGTTAAAGTTACATCGAAAGTATAGCCATTTATATAACCGCGTCGGTATAGGCCCGAGAGAAAGAGACGCGCGCTCGTGGGGGGCGCTTAGGCGTATCCTCTGCATATAATGCACCGTCTAGTGAATAAATCAAGCCAACGTCCATCTCTCGCGGTTCCTCCACACGCGAGAGTGAAAACTCGTGCCAAACTATTCTCTCTCTATAATCCACTTCCATCTCATTCCATCCATTTCCCTTTTCCTCCCCATCGCGTCCCTCTGGCTCTGTTTGACGTACAACGTTACCGGAAACCGCGAAAGAGTCGACGACCATTGGCAAACGTCGGTCGGGGCTATCGATCCCGCTTTTACCCTACCCACCGCTTTTCAAAGCCATAAGCCTCCGCATTATATACCTAAGTAGGACTCATTTAAAAACCACCGTGCAATTTGCGATGTAGAAAATGGCTGGCCTGGAGTGGACACCTGTCGATTCGAACCCACCCGTGTTATCCGGGATATGGAAACGAGCCGCAGTTGCGGGAGGATGACGAGAATTGCCTAGACACGGCTGACCCTGGATGAGGCATCACCGCCAGCGTCACCAAACCACAAGAGAGCGGGAGAATGATTGGAGTTTAAATGTCCTCGGTGGTGGATGGACTCGACGAAGATCGTCGAGTCCACCGGGAGCAGCGAAAATCCGTTTCTCCTACAAATGGACCCGGACGTCGGCGGAGCGGTATTACAGCCACGGGACGGAGGTCATCCAGTCGAAAGAGGCTCCCCCTTCCTCCTCCTCTTCTCTCTTCTTGCTCTTTACGTTTCTCGTCCGCGCAACTATTTCTGTAACGGGTATGATGAAAAGGCTCAGTGGTGTGGAGGCAGGCAGTTCGTACCAACGCGGACGTACACGTGTAGGACGCATTTCTGTACATCTGAGAACTGCATGGAACAGCTCTGATGTATGTGTATGCATGTCCGAATCCGTCTTCTTTGCTCCAAAGCACGCTAAACGCACGTGTGGCCGGAGAAAATTAATCACGCCGCAGATTGGAAAACAGTTTTGTGCAGGGTTCTGGGACGGAAATCCAATCGAATTTTGGAAAAACTCGCATATATGGAATCTCCATGAACCGAAAAAGTGGTTCTATGGTATTTAAAGACTGCCACAGCTGTAACACTAGTTTTTAACACCTTGAGCCATACATTTTTCTACAAATCCAAATTTAACGACAAATACGTAATTGACCCAAAGGACCCTTTAAGCCTTGTTTTCAGATTCTTAGACTTCGTTGTTAAGTCAAATATGCATTTATTTCATAAGATTGCCACTTTTTTGCACTTTGTTTGTTTATAAATACAAATACGCTAATATCAATAGGGTGAATTTTTTTTCTATAATTATTGAAATACTGATTTAGCGATTTTCATCATTAGTTTTAAGGAATAACAATGTTTCTATTGTATATATTAGCGAAAAATCAGAAGGCCGTATGTCAAAACCATGTTTTTTCGTATTGCCAGTACAGCTACAAAATGGTGCCATTTTTAGTGTAAATATCGTAGTTTTGACTTGAACCAACCACCGAAAATGGAAACAAAAATTTTTAAACAAAGGGACAGCGTTGCGACCTGGATTTACTTCTAAATTAATCACTTTTTCCAACTATTTGTGATTCGGATGATTTTGTGACGAGTTATCGTGAACACCGCAAAACGAATTTTTTTCAAATGACCTTCCTCAATTCGCTCTCACTGGCTCGTTTTAGAATATTTTTTCACGAAAACATTACTGAATGTTCTTCAAATGTTATATAACAATGTGCAACAAACTTTGATAAAGTAACTCTAATAGTCTCTTCAAAAAAAAAGTTCTCAAAAAAGTGCTTTTTCGACCCGTTATCTCAACCCCCCCCCCCCCAATGAAGTTTATATGCACCGGATTGGAAAGGGGTAAGGTGGAACTTGTGAAATATATACCTTCTTCCGCTGGGAATGAATGACCCACAAAATACACTCGAGGCGATAAGGAATTCGATTTAGAAACACGTGTGGCTACTTGAGAAGCCTGGAGATAGGAAAGAGGAAGTTGGCCGCAAGCGGCGTATGGTCTATCACTTTGCCGCTTTTATAAGGCAAAGTGATGATGCTTGAAATTTTTCAGACCGCCACCGGTGTGCCATTGAATCAATAGGCGCCGATGGCTGGCATTCCGGACCGTTGAATTCCGAGCTTAGGGTAGATAATGAAGAATCACCAGAAAATCTTCGTCGGTTGAATGTAGTGGGAAATTTCTACACTCGCGAGAATACCGTCACCGAAGGCATCGCTCGGTTTTATGCGGAGCAAGATTGCGAAATCTCATTATTCTCTTGTCGAAAAAAAAAAAGAAAAAGAAAAAAGAAAAAATCTCCATGGCACCGGTAAATTGCAAACCCGTTGCATTAAAACATAACGAATCTATTAAACCTCGAGTTCTCGTGGACGATACCTATTTCGACGCTAGAGTCGTGTCGGGTCCGCGACTGTGTGATCCGCATGCAATTATCGCTGATTCCCTCCATGCCGTTTTGCTTGCAATTTTTTCCTTTGATACACGCGATGGAGATTTAAACTCGTCAGCCTTGTCTTCGGTGAAAGTGAACTATATACGTACGCGCGTGGTTCGTTTGATCAGCGACGGGATTACGTTTCAATGATTGGTGCTCCACATTCAATGCGGTGGCATTTTTTTTTATCACGTAACCGTTTTGTACCCCGAGGTTCAAGTGAAACTAGACGAAGAGCCGTTTAATGACAAGCTTGAATATCAGTCGGAAGCATCAATCCTCATCAAGATTGTCGGTATCAATCATTATTATCAATTATCACCATCGTCGTTAACAGCGATCCTCCCCCTGATTTTCATTCTCATCGTCAGCCTCGCCCTCCAGCTAATTCTCACCTTCGTCCTCGTGCTCATCTTCGTCATCGTCACTGCTCTCCCCCGCTGATACAAAAGCAATTTTTCTCCCCGGATGCCACATATTTCCTTCCTACTTCTAGCATTGGCCGTATATCTCGGCATCGGTGAAAAATTGGATAAAGGCCAAAAGGGAGGAGAAGCGAGGTGAGGCGAGACGAGGCCGGGCGGGGGGAGACGAGAGACTAGGTGCTGGACCGAGTGTGCTTCGTTCGCGGAGATTTCCGTGTTAGAGTTAGTTGGAAAGAGCGTTACGTAGATGCTCGAATATACTCCCCCTTGCGGATGGAGGAAGGCACTGTAGTTGTGGCAACAGGTACCCAATACCGTCGGCCACGTCGTGAAGCTTTTGTTGAAAAAGCGTTCTTCTGCTCCTCCCGGGTCAGCGCCACGTGCTCCAGCTAAATATAATCGGGCGCTACAGCGTTACCCGTCTTTTCAAAGCTGCTGCCGCCGCCGTAGCTGCTACTTTTGCTATTGCTATTATACACATACTATTATTACTACTGCCATAGGGCGGATTGCCGTCTCTTTATTCCACGATGTGCACCGACGTCGGGACGTGACGTCTGTCTCACGGCATTTAACCGGTACCGGTCTGCTTGGGAATGCAGCAGAGGGGAATGCGGCGTTCGGAATCCGAACTGATGCCGAAAATGGGCAGTTTTGCAAAACGGGTTCGAGTCACCACCTATCGGAGTGTAGGAACTTCCCGGGGTCCGCGATTGGATACCCCAGTGAGGAGTAGCGTCCGTTCTCGTCATTAGCATTGCTGATCATCGATCATCGATCCTCGTTACCATTGCTCGTCATCAGTTAGCGCCATCGATCATCTTTTATCATCCGCAAGGTCAACAATTTTTATCATTGCCAACAGTAATCTCTTTCATCGCCGTCGTGGATGGTCGCCTTTTGTGATCAGGAATCCACGTCATAGCTATTATCAATTTCAATCTTCAATGTTAAGCCTCATCATCATCATCATTATCAATTCTTGTCATGGGCGTCATCGCCATCATCATCATCATCATCATCGATCAATGTCATTCCATCATTAAGCCTTAATCATCGATCAATGTCATTCCACCATTAAGCCTTAATCATCGATCAATATCATTAATCCTTATGATTGCAATCAATAATCCCCATCGTCGACGATAACCCTTATCATCATCAAACCTTCATTACGTATCGTCATCAATCCTCATCAATTCTTGTCATGGTCATCATCGGCATCATCATTATCATCGATCAACATCATTAATCCTTATGATTGCCATCAATAATCCCCATCGTCAATGATAATCCTTATCATCATCACCATTATCAATTCTTGTCATGGTCCTCATCGCCATCATCATCATCATCATCATCGATCAATGTCATTCCATCATCAAGCCTTAATCGTCGATCAACATCATTGATCGTTATGATTGCTATCAATAATCCCAATCGCCGATGATAACCCTTATCATCATCAAACCTTCATTATGTATCGTCATCAATCCTCATCAATTCTTGTCATGGTCATCATCGGCATCATCATTATCATCGATCAACATCATTAATCCTTATGATTGCCATCAATAATCCCCATCGTCAATGATGATCCTTATCATCATCAAACCTTGATTCTTCATCATTATCATCAATCTACTTCGATTCTCGCGATGGTCATCATCATCATCATCATCATTACCAATTCTTGCCATGGTCATTGTTGCCATCATCATCATCATTAAGCCTTAACCATCCAACAAAATAATTAACGCTCATGGTTGCCATCAACCTATTATCATCAAACCTTGATTATTTATCATCATCATCATCATCATCATCAATTCTAATTAATTCTCGTCATGGCCATTGTCGCCGTCATTAGCATCAAGCCTTAATCATCGATCAACATCATTAATCCTCAAAATTGCCATCAACAATCCCCATCGTCAATGATAACACTTATCATCATCAATCCTCATAAATTCTTGTCATGGTCATCATCGGCATCATCATTATCATCGGTCAACATCATTAATCCTTATGATTGCCATCAATAATCCCCATCGTCAATGATAATCCTTATCATCATCACCATTATCAATTCTTGTCATGATCGTCATCGCCATCATCATCATCATCATCGATCAATGTCATTCCATCATCAAGCCTTAATCGTCGATCAACATCATTGATCGTTATGATTGCCATCAATAATCCCCATCGCCGATGATAACCCTTATCATCATCAAACCTTCATTACGTATCATCATCAATCCTCATCAATTCTTGTCATGGTCATCATCGGCATCATCATTATCATCGATCAACATCATTAATCCTTATGATTGCCATCAATAATCCCCATCGTCAATGATAATCCTTATCATCATCAAACCTTGATTCTTCATCATTATCATCAATCTACATCGATTCTCGCGATGGTCATCATCATCATCATCATTACCAATTCTTGCCATGGTCATTGTTGCCATCATCATCATCATTAAGTCTTAATCATCCAACAAAATAATTAACGCTCATGGTTGCTATCAACCTATTATCATCAAACCTTGATTATTTATCATCATCATCATCATCATCATCATCAATCCTAATCAATTCTCGTCATGGCCATTGTCGCCGTCATTAGGATCAAGCCTTAATCATCGATCAACCTCATTAATCCTCAAAATTGCCATCAACAATCCCCATCGTCAATGATAACACTTATCATCATCAATCCTTATCAATTCTTGGCATGGCCATCATCGGTATCATCATTATGATCGTCAAGCCTTAGTCATCGATCAACATCATTAATCCTCACGATTGCCATCATCAACAGCCCCATCGTCAACGATAACATTTATCATCATCAATCCTTATCAATTCTTGTCATGGTCATCATCGGCATCATCATTATGATCGTCAAGCCTTAATCATCGATCAATATCATTAATCCTCACGATTGCCATCAACAGCCCCATCGTCAATGATAATCTTTATCATCATCAAATCTGGGTTATCCATCCTTATCATCAATCTTCATCGATTCTCGTCATGGTCATCATCGCCATCATCATCATAATCATCATAATCATCATAATCATGGGTGTAGTAAATTTTACGATATTGGCATAATGAATTTTACGACACCGGCACGGGAAGTTATAAAACACGGAGTATCGTATCGTCCTTTTCGAAGATACGTCTTTTCCCTCCCTCTCACTCACCGGTATCTGGGTCGCGCGTCGTTCTATTTCAACATTTCATCGGAAAGTCAATTGATCGTCGTTAAACGTGGAATCTTAAGGAGAGCCGCGACGGGCGTGGGAGAGTCTCTAAAGACATAGTTGCAAATTTAATGAAAACAAAGTTGCGGAATGGCTTTTACCCGCGGATCCCATTCCGTCCGATTAATATTTATTCCACTTTCAGCGCGATTCGGAAAAGCTCGGTCACTTTTACGACAATGCGACCGGCTTAGTCGTAATTCCTACTGCTTTCCTTCCATTTCGCCTCCGTTCGTCCGCAAATGAATGCGTCCTTTTCAATTTTCCTCCCTCTCGGCACAGCGTCGGAATTTCAACGAAAAAGTAGTCGCCCCAGCCAACATGGCTTTTGCGGCGATTCCGGAGGAAGAGACACAATCATTTTTCTTCTCCACACGCGTCGTGCGTTTCCCTGCGTTCACGTTTGAACGTGGATGGAACGAATTCCGCCTGAACTCAAATCGTCATCCTCGGATCTCCATGACCGTTAATGCTAATTCTCGTCATTACCATCATCAATCGTCATCAGTCCTCATCATTACCATTGCTTTCATCAACCCTTATCATCGTCATGATTAATTCCATCATCATCTTAAAAAAAATCATCAATCCTTATCCTCGCTATTATTAACTCCATCACCGTCATCGTCATATTGGTCCTCTGACTGCCGCGACACCCATATTAGGGTGACATTCATGTCATTGGAAACACATGTGACAGTCGACGTGTTAATCACCATCACCAATTCTCGTGAATACTCATCATCGTCATTTCCATCATAAATCCTTATCTTCGTCAACATTAATTCCATCATCGACATCATTAATTCCATCATCGTCATCATCAATTCCATCATCGTCATCATCAATTTCATCATCGTCTTCAATAGAATTATCATCAACTCATTTCATCGCTATCACCAACTCCATCACGGTCGTCGTCATCTTGGTCTTCAACCCCATCAACGCCGTCCTTTTCAATTCAAGCCTTACCATCATCAATAGCATCAATTATTAATCACCATCATCAATTCTCATCAATTCTAGCACCATCGTCATTATCAATCATTATCATCATTAACTCCATCAGCGTCATTGTCATCTTGATCCTCACCCTCATCAACGCCGTCCTTTTCAATTCCCGTCGCAGCATCCAAAATTCCAAGGTCCAAACGGTAACGCCCTCCGGATCAACGACGGCTCTCCCCCGATTTGGAAGAACGAGATGCGATCGTTCTTCTTCTCTACACGTGTTGCCTGTTTGCCGTGACTCTGTAGTACAGTCACATCTCGGAAGTCCACGGCCAAATTCGTTTCTTACCCTGCAAGAGATATACGACTTCTTGTTTGCCATCCGGGTTACAAACGCGCGTACTGCTGGGAGCTGAACAGTTGGCGGTTGGAACAAATCGAAGCATCATATAGTATGCGTGGTTGTCGGGCCGATCATAAAAATCCTCGCGCACCGTCTTTTTAGAGTTAGAGTTATATCTTTTTTAACGCTTTGTGACGAGTCACCCTAAAACGCGAAAATAGAAAATACAGTAGAATCTCCGTACAAGATACCTTCGATTCTCTTCGTACAAGATACCACGGGTTCCCCTTCGCTAATCCACTACCCCCACTCCTAATGTCTCTTCGCCTCTGAATGTTTGGAGTCGCTCGCTCCATACAAGATACCACGGAAATAAATGAGAAAAAATGAGAATTATTTACACATAACGATTTTTTTTTATTTATTATCATAAATTATTAATTATTTGAGATAACATTTTAATTTTTTGTTGGTTCAAAATTCATAGAGAATTTTCAAGAAGTTGTAAACGTAGTTTTTTGTCGGGGACATGAACTCAAGCCTATTTTGATGTGTTTCAAATGTTTAAAATTGATTTACTTACGTGAGATAATTGCACAAAAGGTAAAAATAACTTTTCTTCTCTTTTTCTTTCTTGTCAACACTGCGAGAACTCCTTGTTTGCGGACTTTTAGTCACGTGACAAAAAAAGAAGGAAAAGGATATGGAATACAAAGCAACCTACGTTATCGGTTTAACTGTAAACTATTTTGCATGGTATCTTGTACGAAGACCGTGAGATCTATTTCTCTCCGGCGTAACAGGCCGCTGAGTGGGGGAACGGTAATTTTCTTCTTTTTTCGGAATCATATTCCCCTCCGGTCCCTTGTGGTATCTTGTACGGAGATTCTACTGTACATACAATACAGAAAATATTTGAGCCGTTCATTTTGAAAGTGGCCTAAGTCCATTTTTTAGTTTTTTGTTGCCAACTGTACTAACATGTGCCACTTGATATTAGTTTTGATAAAAAAACCATTTTGAAAAATTAAAAAAAAAACTGGATTCAGGCCACTTTCAGAATGAACGGCTCATTTATAACACAAATAATTAAGGGGGAAAACACCTTTAGAAACTTCAAAAATTAAGAAAAATTTTTTTTTTTTGCCAAATCGTTCGTACAATATTATTACAAAGTTTCAAAACGAAATTCAAAGTCCTTGTGGATCCTGCAGCCACTCGGAGCCGACTGCCAACTTTTCAGCGCCCAACGGTACCCATGCTCCTCGGACGAGCAACAAGCTCCTATCGCCTTTGCCAAGCTCGACTCGTATCCTCGAAACCCCACGGTCTTTTCATTTTCATTCCTCCCCCGACTCATCCCTCGTCGTTTGCCCTCCCCTCACCCGCCATAGCTTCCGTATCGCATCGATGCAAGACTGGCTGCCAGCGAGTATCGAAGATGCGATTGGACACATTCGAGCAAATAACCCTTGTCGCGAGAGATTTCACCAACGTTAACGGGCAACAATTTTCTAGGCGGTAAATTTCCCAATATCCCTCAGATTATCGCGTTAAAAAGTACCCACGTCTCTTCTTTTTTTTCTTCTTCCCTTCGGTGCTTTGGGTTAAGTCCAAGCGCATAAATCTACCGGGAAGAATAAGACCAACACTCTTTGCGCGAGCGTGTATAATATAGTCGTCCTGGGCCGAAAGTAATAAATGCTAAACCACGAGACTACAAGTGTGAACGTAACGTTTCCGTACAAATGTATCCTCCCCCTCCTCTTCCTCTCGCGCTCCTCACACCGCACACCTATTGGCGACAAGCATAAGTTGGTGTTCACGTCCGCGTAAAAATAAAGCCGACCGCGCTATTACGCGACAACGATGTGTCGCCGTGCCTCACGTGCACACACGTACGGGAAGATAGAGCCGCAATGCCAGATGGGACCACAAAACCGTGCCGACCTACCCCACGCATTTATACCCGTAACCAAGAAGCATATAAAGCCGTTCGGTTGTTCGTTCGTCCGTCCGTCCGTCCGTTCGTTCGTTCGTTCGTTGGTACCTAAGTTCACGCGCCTCAACCATCGCCACGTCCTCGTAGCAGCCATAGTCGTTGAAATTCAATGTTCCTGCATTGCAGTAAGGGATACTATACTGCCGTCTACTAAAATCGTACCTTATATCGTATCTTAGTACTACATACGTATATAGCATAGCCGTACGTTGAAACCGCAGCGTTATCTTTATCCGTGTATACGTATCCATGTATTTGCATGCACACAGATTCGTGTAGCTACATATGCGTCGAAGGTGTTCTCGAGGTTGTTAAAAGAATCAATATACATACATGGATAGGTTCATGCATGCATGCATGCATGCACACACATGTAAATGCCGAAGGTGCCGTCAAGGCTGTTAAGAGAATCATAATGCATACGTACATACTTTCATGCATGCAGAAATGTATGCGTCCAAGGTGTTCTGGAGGTTGTTAAAAGGAACGTTACACATGCACGCGACAATGTATACATACATACATTCCTGCATGGATGTATATTGTATGTTGAAGGATGTATCGAAATTATTAGAGGATCTTTATACATAAATACATAAATCCATACATAAATACATAAATACATAAATCCATACATAAATACATAAATACATAAATACATACATAAATACATAAATTCGAACATGCATCCATGTATCCATGCATACGTATCTAAATACATACTTTCGTGCACGCATTCATACGCGCGTGCATTCATGCACGCACATACGTATACGTGCACTGGATGTACTCTCGCGGTTGTTAAAAGCGAGTTACATACGTACACGTAGTTCATACATACACATTTATGCTGGATATATATGTTCATACATATATATGTTTATGCTGGAGGTGTTCTCGAGGTTGTTAAAAGAATCATTGCACATAAATTACACACGAATGTACACGCTCAAACACCGTGAACGTCGGATTTCTTTATTCTTGAATTTCGAAAATTCTTCAAAAATTCCAAAAAAGATGCCCCAATTTTGAAAAAAAAAAAAATCCGACACTGGGGAAGCAGTTCTCTTGGACGAACCTCGTCGATTCCAGAGGCGTTCCTCCTCGTCATCCTCCCCCTTCACCTCCCAATTATCGGTGTTGGATGAATCACCTTGAGTGCACCAATTAAAAATGCATTCGACTGTTTACTCGAACTCACCAAATTGGTTTAACGAAACTTTCACCGCGGCATCGAATTATCAGCTCATTTTATCCGTCTGCCGCGTTTCCAAGTCAAAAGTATTCGGTGTTCGTATTCCATAGGTTCGTTGAGGAGCGCACTCATTAGTTGGGAATTTGAGCTTGGGAAATTTTCCATTAATCTTCTCGAATCGGGAGGATCGTGAAAAGGGAGAGGGGAGGGGGGAAGTTGCATCGAAAATTCTTCAAGGAACATTTACTCGCTTATTAAGTCTTAACTAATTGCTTCCAGTAATAAGAAAGTAAAGGAGGAGGAGGAAGGGGGGGGGGGGGATGCGGTGATGATTTTAATGAGCTGCAAATACGGAGATTTTTCTTTACGCCCTAAAAAGGAATTTCTACCGGCAGTATGCGCACTTTTCCCACATTTGTTTTCGAAATGGTCGCTGCAACTGCATGGTTCCTTACATAGAGCGAATTACAGGTGCATGCATATGTGCATATATATATGTGCATATAGTAGATATATGTATGTATATGCACGTGTTGCTTTCCCATCTCATACGTAACTTATTGCGTCGTACGTAATATGTAACACAACGTAATACATAACATACATAATTTTGCGTTACGTTGTGTGATGTGATATATATGTAATCTGCATGTATTATGTACAAACATCAGTTAACCTTCTCAAGGCCTCCGCTGCACACACGTAACGACTAATAACCACGCGTACAATTTATGTTTAATTGTCTCTGGAAGACTTTGAATGTGAACGTCATTTTCTTCTTCTACGGTAAGCCCTCCCTATAACAATCTCTTCGGGATCGCAAAAACTCCTTACAACAATCCGAAATACCGCTCTGCGTGGCTATGCGTGACTAGGTCGTAAGACTAGGTTCAACGTGATTGGTTGACAAACTTTCGAGGTGGGAGCTGGAAAGATTGTTATCGGGAGGTAATCTTGCGATTAGACTCAAGAGGGATTGTTATAAAGTGTACTTGAGGGTAAGTAAATTTGAATTGACGGGCTTTATAGGTGCAATCTGATTGGTCGATTGGTGTGATTGTTATAAAGTGTAATTGTACACCTTTTCAGGTTGAAAAAAAATTAAGTTTCGCAGCTCGAGGTGACGGTATGAGATATTTGAGGGGAAGTAAATTTCGCGCCTTATAGGTGATTGGTCGACAATCTTCCGCGGTGGGGACTGGAAAGATTGTTATCGGGAGGTAATTCTCCAGTTTATAGAGAAGGATCGTTATAAAATGAAATTCTTACAGGGAGGTCTTACCTTACATCAATTTTCTTCACTTACCATCGATACAATGGAAAAATAAAAGTTTCTTTGTTATTAAAATTGCACATTCCGACCTGAAGAGGTTCGAGACTACCTTTTGAAATGCGTATGAGATTCGGGAGGGAAAAAAAGGAGGATCGAATGAGCGAGAATGGATTAAGAGGGCGGGAATATTCCCCGAGGGTACCAAAACGAAGAAAAGGGAGGAGAGAAAAGAGCGTGCGAGGAAGGTGTGCATTGCTTTACCTTGGGTGAAAGGAAAAGCGGCAAGCAGAAGCGGAGGAAGCAGGTTGGGCAATCGGGAGCGAGAACGAACGTCGCGTTACTCGCGATCCATAAAGTCGGAGACCCGAAAGTCCGAGTGAATAATAAAATAAGCAAGCCATGGGTTGGTCTCCGTCGTTGGACGACAGCTGCTTGACCGTCGCACTTCCCTTTAATCTCCATCTCGTCGCTGGAAAGTGCCGTTGACGTTCTTCGCATTTTCTTCTTTTACCTAAATACAAATTTACCGTCTGATAAATTTCTCGCTACAATTTACCGTTGAGACTAGGATTTCGCTATTTGTACCACGTCCGAAACAGAAAAATCCACATACACGTGTTTATGCGCGTCAATTATTTATTTTTCTTTTATAGCAATCCATAAATATCTGTTAATATTTCTAATATTATAGTTACTATTTATAGTTGTTACATAGTCGCTGTTATTAATATTATTATTATTATTATTATTATTATTATTATTATTATTATTATTATTATTATTATTATTATTATTATTATTATTATTATTATTATTATTATTATTATTATTATTATTATTATTATTATTATTATTACTACTACTACTACTACTACTACTATTACTGTTGTTGTTGTTGTTATTATTGTTATTGTCATTGTTATTATTGTTATTGTTATTGTTATTGTTATTGTTATTATTATTATTATTATTATTATTATTATTATTATCGTTATTAATATTTCGTGGTTCTTGTTGCCGTTGTCGTCGTTAATGTTATTATTAGTTGACGAAAAAAAAATTTTTTTTTTGAAAGGGAATTTCCTCGAAAATAAAATTTCCCCGCAAGTGAATGAAATTTCGTTCCGGGTAGACCGTTGTCGAAATGTTGCCGATGCGTGTATAAAAGCGAGAAATGGCTCTAAAACTTCAGCGTTTTTCGATCTCGCTGGTAATAAAATAAGAGGGAACGAAAATGTTTTATTACAGTACTTCCGTCCCAAGTACAGCTCTTACCGTTTTACACGACGATGCCACCGTTCGTTCCTATTGAAGTGCAATTTGAACCAGCGCGTTCAAGCTGTCGTCAACGTCGTCGTCTACGTCTACGTAGTAGTCATCGACGTCGACGACGTTCAACCAAATGAAACGACGGTGAAATTCGCAGGCTGTCCAAGTTTATCACATACTTGGAGCATTTCTGTTTTTTAATATATAACATTTCAAATTTGTTCGTGTTGCAAAGTGTCACCTTTTCAAGGAAATTTTTTAAGTCCTTGAAAATTTCCCTTTCTTCCTCGAATTTCGAAAATATGTTTCTCGTGGAAATATTGGAATCCTTAAACTTTTGGATTTTTGCTTTAATTTTTAAGGGGTTACACCACTGTAAATTTTTCAAAAAATCGATTTTTCGTTTGGTGGCTTAGAAGTTGCTTAAGGACCTTCTAGACTATGTAGCAAAAAATTTCGAGCTTTCTCCAAGCAATTTTTTAATGTCTATAACACATTTCAAAATTTTAAACGTGTTTTTCTCGGAACACGATTTTTCAAAACGGCACGCAGCATAACTTCAAGAATTTTCATTCCTTTGATTCCAAATCTTTGCAATATCCTTAAAACAACATTCTGAAGAGAAATACGTAGGGGATTTTCGAAATGTTAATTTAAACATTAGTTATTAACAAATGATTACCTCTTTTATTGTGGAAAATGTAATGTTTTCATTCAAATACTCGCCAATCACACAAATTTCAATATTTCTAAAATCCCCTACGTATTTCTCTAGCTATGAACATGTGGAATACGTGATTTTTTATTCTTTTTTCTAGGTGCAAATTTGCACCAGCTACACTGCGTGTCGCAGAGTGCTTCAAATTCAATAAACCTCGCAAGAATGGCTCGGATTCCGCCATTTTCTAATGTTTGTCGATCATAATTTTTTGTTTAATAGTTAAATATATGTTTAATCACCTCATCAAATTTTATTAGTCCCTTACTATTCCTTCCTTCCAAAGAAAATTGACAAAAAAGCGCTTTTTTCTAGGCTGTTACAGTGGTGTAACCCCTTAAATATTTTTCTCCAAATAAAATGTAGTCAATCATTTGGACCAATCTTTTAATTGGATAATTGTGCGTTCAATTACTAGGGTATCGGATTATTTGGGCCATTCATTTTTTTTCAATAATTGAGCGTTCAATTATTTGGGTATTCGACTATTAGAGTATTCGCTTATTTGGGCCATTCTAAAAAAGAGGTATAGGCTCCAGGAGATTCTTTGTACATACAAGGACCAGTCTTTATGTAAATATCGACGTGGGACGTGTCGTGGGCCCAAAACCAAAAATCCCAAAAGTTCGACAATTTATTTAACTGCACAAAACAAATTTTCAAAATGTATATATAAATGTTAGGGGTTTAACTGCCACCACCTTCATTTCGTTTCGTCAAAGACGTAATTCCAGAATTGTTCCCTCCTTGACTGCCACCACTATCACGCGAATTGAACCGCTCGAAGCTGTTGAAGCTGTAGATTAGCCTGATTTATGAGATTTTAATGTCAGTGCGTCAAGGGAGGCTCCGTGGATCGCTGGAAATTTAAATGTCTTTTTCTTAATCGTACTTCGCTAATCCATCCATCCAACGCCCTTTTTTTCCTCCTTTTCACGTTTTTTCCTTTGAATTCATACGGCTCATGAGTAAAAGGGGACGTCATCATCGTGTCACTCTGTGTCGGATGTAATCGCGACAAAACTCTCTGAAATCGCCGCTTTTTCCTTTTTATAACATGGTAAAATTTCTCTTCTGCAATACTCAAAATAATAATTAATAATTAACACGTTCACCCCGGGGCGGATATTTACGTCTTTCCGCGTGGGGCGGGACCGCCCACGGAACAGTTAAATGTGACCCACCGGTGGGTCACGCCGCCCCACGGGACAGACAAGTGTGACCCACCGGTGGGCCACGCCGGCGTGAACGTGTTAATAATTCTCTTTTGCTATGCTCAAAGGAATGAGTACCCGAATTTGGAACTAGAATGCTCAAAAAAATCGAGCGCCCGAAAAATTAAATGGTCTAGTACCCAATAAACAATCAAACGGCCCAAGTAATCGATTGCTCAGTTATTCAAATAGTCGAACGGGCCACATATAATCGAATGGCTCGAGTAATTGGATACGCAAATAATTGGACGCTAAATTACCCAAAAATAAAGAAATTAAATGGCCCAAATAATCGTAGGCTCTCAAATACTCGCATGCCCAGATAATCGAACACTCAAATATCAGACTAGCTCCTAAACATCGCTTCCGTAAATTCCCAGATTTACGAATGGCTCAGTTTTCCCGTCCTCCTCGTCCTCCTCCTCCTCCTCCTCCTCCTCCTCCTCCTCCGCCGCCGCCGTCGTCTCCTCCACCACCAACGCGGCTGCGGCTGCGGCCGCAGGCCGTGTCCGTAAAGACAGACGGACGGACGGACGGATGGATGGATGGATAGGTAGGTAGGTAGGATAGATACCCACGCGGACAATGGAAGGGATGCCGAGGGGAATTGGGATTTCCAAGGAAGGGTAGACGCTGTGGATGTCGAGGAGTCAAGAGGGGTATTCGTGCCATGTGCTCGCGCTTAGGCACGTTCAATCTGCCTCCTCCTTCAGTTGCCGCGGCGCGTTTACCGCGAGCACTTCGAACCCGCTTTGCGCGCACCTCTCCGTCTATCCTCCGTCGGATTCGGTCTCTCTCACCTTTGCTCACCTGCTCATTACCCACCGTACCTCGCGTCGGTGGCGTTCGTCGATCCCTCGAGTCCCGTGCCAGGGGGAGGACCGATTCGAGACTATCCCCGAGGAGAGGACGGGCTCCGACTCGAGCGGGCACCGGGATCCGGGAAGAGGGACGATAGATCCTTTGGCCAGGATTGGTCTCGAAGCGGGAGAAGGGACGACGATTCGGGGCTTGGATTGGGACTTTGGGGACAGAGAGAACCTCGGGACCAGGGCAAGACCTTCTGGGGTGGAGAGAGAAATCCGGGACCAGGGTAGAGGTACATTGGGACCAGAGATAGGAAAACCCTTCTGGGGTAGAAAGACATTCAGGACCAGGACGAAACCTCTTGGGGAAGAAGACGGACGAGTCCAGACCCAGCGAGGACATTGTCCTTCGGTGGGAAGGAACAACGATCCCTAGCAAATCCCAGGACGAGGTCTTCCGGGGCAGGAGAAAGAAGAGCATAGGAATTCTACCGTGGAACGAGCAAGAGGGTCCGGGCTTGGGACGGTACCTGGGGTCAAAGGACAACGAACGTTCAAGGGCCAGTACCAAAGAAGACCGAGAACGGTCGAGGACCAAGAGGACCGGAACATGGTCTGAGGCGACCACCGACCCCGAAGAGAGAGGATCTTCCGTTCGTCGTCCTATAACTCGAGGAGGAGCAGCGGCAGCACCAGAAGCGTTGGTCTCGACTCTCCGGCAGAAGAAGGACGCTCGTGCGGAGAACGCGCTTATACCCCGGAGAGAAATGCCAAGGTGATCATCATCCTCCTCCCCCTTCTCCCCCTCCTCCTTTTCATCATCGTCATCGTCATCGTCCTTCCGCTGGATGCTGCAACGCGGCGGCTGTTGCTCACCTTGCCAGGAGAAGAGGACTCGGCGAGACGCGAGATTCGGACACTTTTGAATTCGGACGCGAGGGTTCGCGAGGATTCGTCGTAGTTGTGGTTACTGTTACTGTTATTATTATTGTTGTTGTTGTTGTTGTTGTTATTGGTGTGACCGTTGCCGGCTGCTGTGACGAGATGCATCACACGGCGCCGTGGTACCTACCCTGGGGCCTGAAACTCGTGCCCCTGCCGATACCGGCAGGGCATCCAGCCTCCGGGATTCCGAACCCTGCTCTGCATCTACTAGCGCCGATACCCGGGATTTACGCACCCGAACCGAGAAAGGTAGTGTTGGACCACGAGATCTCACTTTGAACGACGGATTTGGTTTATGATCTAAACTTACAATTCGGGGTTGAAGTTGTGTTTTTGTTAACGTTTCGGGACGAGTCCCCTGAAGCGCGAAAATAGAAGATGCAATGTGGAAGATATTTTTTTTAACATAATTAATTAATAATTGTCTTTTGCAATGCTCAAACAAATGAGCGGCCGAATTGGGAACTGCGGAATGCTGAAAAAAATCGGATGCTCGAATAATTAAATGTTCAGGTGCACCAACATGAACGACTCAAATAATTGAATAGTCTAATGGTCGAAGACCCAAATAATTGAACACTCAAGTACTAAAAAAACGAATGGTCCAAATAATTGAATAATCTAATAGTCGAATACCCAAATAATTGAACGCTCAATTACCCAGAAAAACGAACGGCCCAAATAATCAAATGGCTCAAATGATTGAATACTCTAAGAGTCGAGTACCAAAATAATTGAACGCTCAATTACCCAAAAAAACGAACGGCCCAAATAATCAAGTGGTCCAAATAATTGAATAATCTAATAGTCGAATACCCAAATAATTGAACGCTCAATTACCCAGAAAAACGAACGGCCCAAATAATCAAATGGCCCAAATGATTGAATACTCCAATAGTCGAGTATCAAAATAATTGAACGTTCAATTACCCAAAAAAAACGAAGGGCCCAAATAATTGAATAATCGAATAGTCGAATACTAAAACAATTGAATGCTTAATTACCCAAAAAAACGAGCAGCTCAAATAATTCAATACTCTAATAGTCGAATACCCATATAATTGAACGCTCAATTGTCCCAAAAAAAGGAATGGTCCAAATAATCGGATGGCCTCAGTAATCGGGTGCCCAAATAATCCAAATAATCCAATCCAAACAATCAAATGGCCCGAGTCATTTTTTTAAACTTTAGATAATTATAATCACTATGGGATTTTGCTATGGTGGCTGAGAGTAGGCATACGACCATAAAGGATTAGTTGAAGCATCAAAGTAGGTTCCTCAAACTCTTACAATGCTCACCTTTTCTTTTATGTCCTTAAAGGGGACCACCAGTGCGATCCCCCCCAAAAAAGGTGATATTTGAAATTTAAAAAAATAAACGTAATGCAGAAAATATTTTGAAACTTTAGGGATGTATCTATACATAATCAAGTAATTGACATTAATTTTTTCGTTTGAAAATAATAGATCTTAGGCGAATTATGTGCGCTTTATATTTATTTATTTCTTATTTTCTTTATTAATTATGGAAAAAACTTTGTTTCCATATACTTTTATTTCAAAGTTTGTTTTCTTTAAACAAAATTTGTATTTCAAAGTATATGGAAATAAAGTATACCAACACTGTATATGGTCTAATTTAAAACCGAGTATTTTTTCCATATACAGTAGAATCTCCGTACAAGATACCACAAGGGACCGGAGGGGAATATGATTCCGAAAAAAGAAGAAAATTACCGTTCCCCCACTCAGCGGCCTGTTACGCCGGAGAGAATTATGGTAGATCTCACGGTCTTCGTACAAGATACCATGTAAAATAGTTTAAAGTTAAACCGACAATGTAGGTTGCTTTGTATTCCATATCCTTTTCCTTCTTTTTTTTGGTCACGTGACTAAAAGTCCGTAAACGAGGAGTTCTCGCAGTGTTGACAAGAAAGAAAAAGAGAAGAAAAGTTATTTTTACCTTTTGTGCAATTATCTTACGTAAGTAAATCAATTTTAAACATTTGAAACACATCAAAATAGGCTTGAGTTCATGTCCCCGACAAAAAACTACGTTTACAAGTCCTTGAAAATTCTCTATGAATTTTAAACCAACAAAAAATTAAAATGTTATCTTAAATAATTAATAATTTATGATGATAAATATAAAAAATCGTTATGTGTAAATAATTCTCATTTTTTCTCATTTATTTCCGTGGTATCTTGTATGGAGCGAGCGACTCCAAACATTCAGAGGCGAAGAGGCATTAGGAGTGGGGGTAGTGGATTAGCGAAGGGGAACCCGTGGTATCTTGTACGAAGAGAATCGAAGGTATCTTGTACGGAGATTCTACTGTATTATATTATTGACCGGCTAAAAGTTCAAAGACACTAGACTTTGAGGACACTAAGGGTTTATCCCATCGTGTCGATGTGTAGAGTTTTTCATCTGTCTCGCTAATATGCAATGACAAGCCTAATATTTAGAAGAAATTTGGATGCTAGGGTTTTCTACCAGTTTACTAGGATGCTTGTTAAATATTGGTGAAACGCCAGTAGAGTAAATCGGAATTCCCAGGAAATACCATTAGACATGTATAAATCCTCTAGGACCGGCCTAGAAAACGCCAAAGTAGCTGAAAAATGCCAATTTTTTAGTGAAAAGTTCGCGCAAGCCGTCATTATAGACATAAAAATCACGAAGGTGTCATATAAAAGACGTGACTTCACGATACGACGAAGGCTTTGATAAGAATCGAACGGTGCATCGATTGCGAAATTGGGATTATGCTCGAAAAAATCTGGCACAAGGCAAGTAGCGAGCTAAATGCGGTATAAATGTGTCATATATATACATATATATGTTTATTTATTTAGTTTTATTTTTATTTTCACTCTTATTTACTTATCTCTTCATTTATTTATTTATTTATTCATATTTGACCGAATATAATAGATAAATTAGGATGATATTATAATAAATAAAGTTAAAATAAATGAACATTTTGGTTTAAAAATATAAAAACTGAAAAACTTCCACCGTTTTAATAAATTGAGAGTAATTACTTTATCTCGCTTAGCTTTGGAAGCGCAAACTCAATTTATGAAAAAAGTGGAACTTTTTCAATTTTTACATTTTTAACCCAAAATATTGATATTTATTTTATTTTTCGTCTTGTAATTTATTTATTCCATTGACCGTTTATTTCGAAAGTGGTGCAAGTCCATTTTCGCTTGTTTCAAACAAGGACAAATGTGAATAAATAAAACTTGACACTGAAGATGGACCAAAGCGAGGTTTGAAACGTATGTAAAAGGACAAATTAGAAAATAAAAAGGCCGTGACAAAAATCAAAGGAGAAGAAGGATGGATACGCACACACACACACCAAATGACAAAAAAAGACAATCGTTTCCACGGTGGTAATCGGCAGCGGGAGATCTCTCGATCGGAGGAACTGCGTTCTCGAGGTTGTTAGAAGAATCTTTATGTAAATAAATATAAATAAGTGTATGCGTACAAAGAGATAGGTGACGCGAGATCGCCAGGTAAACAGGTGACGCTATGTGTTTACATGCATATTACCTTCGGCGGGACGTTGAGTCACCTTTGAACCGATCACGGGTTAATGCTTAGACGAGACGTGATGAAATCATGGCGATACTGACCTTACGGCCTGGCTCCTCATCCCGAAGCTGTACGTTCCAGTCTCCTCGTCCTAGAACCGGACAGGTATCGACTTACATACGCATGAAGCTCGACGATGCCGCTTACATTCAAGTCTTTTGCTCGATTACGACAGGCAATTACCTAATGCGACCGAAAAGAGATTCTTCTTTGGTACCGCAATCCTGGTGATCTTTGCGTTCAAACCGAGAAATTCGTACTTGACTCGGGGACCACTTCTTCGAGCGGATTCCTCCAAATTTCATGTTTCTGAAAAATTCGCTTTCCAAAATACAAATTATTGACTTTGAACAAAAATCTCGGCATCAAATCTGCAAAATTACTGGTTCAAGCTAGTGACGTAGCGGTATTGTCATTATTTGTGCGTGTTATTAACAGTATGCCGTCCGGTGGCACCACGTTGGTGCCATGCGAAAGCCATCGGGCAAGCGCCGGTGGCACCACGTTGGTGTCGTACAGAAAGTTTCATACCGGCGCCAAACGAAAGAATCCCGATCAGACGCGCGGACGGCAAAGTGTTAATATTCTGTATTGCCATGTGTGCGTATCACCTGTATATGAAAAGGTGACGAGGAGGTTAGAAACGAAAATTTCTGTATCCTTATAAATGAGTGATCTTCCTTCGAACGATCCAAAAGAGTAATATCCAGGAACAAAAATACTAAAACACTGATGAGCGGCACGGAGACAAAATAATTGTCCCCTGCATCCAAGAGAACGGCAACTTTGAAAGGACATTGTTCTGGAGAACCTATTATGAACACCATTTTCGACCGAATATCCTTTTCTGCGATGTAGCATCTATTTATTAGAGAAAACGGATCTTTTTGAGTAGGCATTGGTGGATCCTATGTAGGGGGGGGGGGCTATGTAGGGTTTACAATTGGCCCAATATAGGGCCATCAATGACAGCCAAGGTTCCAGAAATAACGCAGTATTGGCAACCAGTGTTGACGCAGTAACGGTTGTGTCATGGGATGATAATTTGGGCCCAATAATGGCCCACTGTGCCGGACCAGCAACAACAATCACTAGTGTCCAAGTCACGACCGGTATTCGCGGCCCAGCTATGGCAATTGGTCATGGTTAACATCGATGGGCCAGTTGTCTGTAATCGTTCGTGGCTCGTGTCTGGACGATTATTCAGGGAAAGTTGGTTAAAAAACGCAAGCGGCTCACTCTTAAAATGTCCGTTTATTTTTTTCGTTATAATCGAGCGATGCAAATACTCGAATTAAATTTAAACTAAGCGTAAGTTTAATTATACTTATTATATTTAAGTCGGTTTGATTATTTGAAATCTTTAAACTATAACATATATTTAACATGTAATGTTATGACAATTGAAGTAACGCGTTTTTGGTACACGAACAACTGTGGCATACACAAAAAAATAGTCGGTATGTGCCAGCCATGGCCCAATCGTGGTTCATAATCGATTTTCATTGCTTTGCCATTATTCAGTTCGGCAATGGCCAAAAATATTTCAATACTGGCGTGCCAATAACTGGTTATCGCGACTGGGCCAATCGTTGGCCTCGTTGTTACGTCCGGCAAATCCTACACGGGCAATAATGATTAAACGCGCAAGGATACTTCCTGGTTTGTGTTCCAACGTATCCCTCTGACGACACCTCCGACTCCCAAAAACGCACAAACCGAAGAGCCAGGAGAGAGTAATGGGGCATCGAAGCGAAACGGAAATCGGCGAAGAGACAAGAGACGCGAATGAAGAGGAGAATGAGAGTAAGAGCGAGAGTGAGAATGAGAATGAGAATAAGAGCGAGAGTCAGAATGGCGGCAGCAAACTGAAAATGAGAATAGTTTATTCCGGTAGCTGAATTATCTCCGTGCGGTCACGTGAGCCCGCAGACTCGCGATTTTTCCGGCGCTAATGGATATAAAGGCGAGCTTCGGTGACGTAGTTACGCAATCCACGGACCTCCGCGTCGTTGACGGATGACAGAAACGTCTTCTTGGCCGCTGGCAGAGCCCAAGTATTTTTCAGTTACAGAAGCATCTAGCCGAGACTCAATTTCCAACGCGTTTCTCACCAGCGTTTTCCTTCTTTTTCTCCTTCCTCCTCCGTCATTCCTTTGTCTCTTTTCATTCCACTTTTTTGTCTTCCCTCCCTGGCTCCGCTTCCACTCGCTTCGAATAAATGCTCTTCAAAGAATATCTCGCACAAGCTCCGACCACGTGCTACCAGGTAATTTTAGTGCTTTGTCCCCTTCCCTTTTCCTCTTTTCCAGCGCATTTGCGGACAATTCGGGGTAAATCTTGAAAAGATGCACCGCGAATTTAGTGCAATGCGGTTTTCATGCGGGTCTAGTGCCTAGCAAATGCATTAGCCCCGGTGGTGGCCCCAGAGATTTTCGCCATACTATCATTTAAGGTAGTTCTCTAATAAAAGTGATTTTCGCTGATGTTTATGATTTTGTAGTATGTCATAGATTATGATTCGACCTATATGCTGGTATTTTTTTTTAAGTAGCAACCGGTATTCATTTTTAAGATATTTGATAATAAACTTCGTACTTTTAACATGGGAGTATATGGGAGACACACCTACGATGGTGATGTAATTGCTTATTATATTAAAAGTACCTCGTTTGAATTTTTGAAAAACTAGAATATTATAAATGTGAATATGACGATTCATATGAGATCTTGTAAAACATGCCTTCCGGTACTTAATTAAAAGATATTTTAATCTGAAGTGAACGTTTTTACACGACTTTCGTACGACTCAAAGGAACAAGGGGGAGGTAGCAAAGAAACTTGACAACGCTGCGTGGCTGCGGGGATCTCATAACCTGCAATAATCAACTCTGTGACATGACATTCTACCTACAATATAATATATAATATATATATATCGAACATAATATGAAATGCATACGAATACAGCATTGAACATAAAACAAATTGGGAAAGGAAACTGAAATTCTAGGGTTAGGCGTCGACTCAGCAGCCGCATAAGCTTAGAGCGGTGTTGCCAGACTTCTTTGTTGTTGCGCAGAACATAAATTTACTCGCTATGCGCAGCAAGCTAGCAGACTTTCAGCGAAGTAATTCTCAACCTGTTCTAATATTAGGCCCCTATACTAACGCACGGGGCGACTCGGTATTGAAAGAAACACCACTGGGATTAGAGAACTACCTTAAATGCCCTCGTGCAGTTGGTGGCGTTTTTTCGTGTTTGATGCCCTCAGGCTCCGGAACGGTACCCTCTCGTTTCTTCTTTTGGCCAAGTTGGGTTGGGGAATTCAAGAATCCCAAGTGATATCGGGGTAAAATTTCATGTGCGCATCTCCGTTCCGGTGGAACTCAGTGCGGTCACAGTACATACCTCAATCTCGTTTTGTAGAGCGCGACGCTGACGGTTGGGAGGAATGGTAGAGGTGGGCAGGCGGGCGGGCAGGCAGGCAGGGGTTACATTAACCAAATGAAATTTCTGGAGCAAATCCGAAATTGTATAACAGACGTAACGCGTAGAAGTAGATGTGCTCCTGTTTTTCCGTCTCTCCTAGAAGTCTATATGTTGTCATTCAAGCGTCATTCTCCCAAGGCGGCAGGCTGCTTCGGGCTGACAGGTCCGTAGGGGGAGGCAAACCAATTCCAGGAAGGCTCGATACTTATTTCTGTCATTGATTGACAATCAAATAACCCTCCGCGTCAAACCTTTGACAGCCGGCTTGTATACAAGTCTAATTTTAGTCCGCAGGGAGGTATTTGGGATCGATTAGCGCGCTTTCAAAGCCTCTCTCTCTCTCCCTCGTTGCGTAGCGAATCTCCGCACGGGACGTGGAAGTGCTAACGGTTTTGTGTGTTCCATTATGGCTTCGTGTCGCCGCTTTTGCTGATAATGCACGCTTCTTTGCCGTACCTTGCCCAAAAGCATGCCGGAAGTCCGGCTCATCGGTTGTCGGAGGATCGTGAAAGACCATTCGGGAAAGCTATTAAACGATTTTTGAGGGGTAGCATATCTGACACGGTTATGGTTGGTATCGTTATTATCATGGTTGAGACCAAATCCTTAACGTCATCATCAACTGTTGTCGTAGTCGATAATCGTCACCATCATCATTCTCATCAGTTACCATCAGCCTCATGATCCCCATTGTCATCATCATCGTCTTCATCAATTCTTATCATCACTATCACTCTCATCAATTATCATCATCATCCTCATGATCCCTATTATCGTCATTATCACCATCGCCATCATCGCCATCATCGTCATCATCGTCATCATCGTTATCATCGTCATTATCATCATCATCATCGTCATCATCATGCTCATCGTCCTCATCGTCCTCACCGTTCTCTTTGTTTCTCATTGTTGTCATCATCCTGATCAATTCTCATCATCATCGCCATCACCCTTATCAATTATCATTATCATTATCATTATCCTCACCCTCATCAGTTATCACCATCCTCCTGATCTCCATCGTCATCATCATCTTCATCAATTCTCATTATCCAAATCATCCTCATCCTCATCATCTCGTCATCATTATCACCCTCATCAAATCTCATTATCCTCAAAATCCTCGTCATCATCATTCTGATTTGTGAACATAAACGACGGTTATTAGATACGCTATATGTTCGTTTGCCAGGATTAAAATAAGGCAACGAGTATATAAATAAGAGGTAACTTCGGGGAATTTGAAAAAGTGATAGCGATAACTTACGAGAGGTTAGCGGCGAGAGGGAAGCATTAAGTGGTCGTGTCGCTAATAAAAGGTGAGTTTACAGTAAGTAACAACGTCTTGTAGATAATTCCGAGACTTGATATACAAGTAACGGAGTGTCAGTACCCCGCGGTAAAAAATATAAATATACCGTCACGCAATGTGCCAAGAGACGAAATTTCCAAGATATTATTATACCCGTATTTCTATTTCGCTAGGATTTACGCTAAACGCACGGCCATTGTGTATAATTTTAACCACGCGTCCTAACAAAACGTGCGATTAATCGGGACGCGTTCGTCCACGGGGTGCATAAATCCCACCGAAATCTCCGACGACGATGACGACTCCTAGTTTTCTATTAATTCTCGGCCGGCTATTTACGGGCATAAATAGCGCTTTCATTCAGCGCACGTTTTCCGTCGGCCTAATGCGTAACTTCGCATACATCTTCATGCCTCTTTACTTCTCTTCAATACCCTGCCTCCATCTCCCTCGAGACGTGGCTCCTCGTCTAGCGCAAATATTTTGGCAACGAATTCACCGACGTTTCGTAACCATCGGCTTGGCCTCGTCCAAATAATTGAGTGTATTAAGGATTGTTTGAAATCGCTCATTTCCTTCTCGATATAACGTTACCCTCATTCCGGATACCGCCGATGTATCAAACTCCGCTCCGGTCCACTTTATTTCGTCACATTTATTCAATTGTCTGATTTTTCTATCGGCAAGGGAGGGCCACGTGACCGCAAATATTACAATTGGCTCGCGTCTCTGGTTCGTTGGGTCGAGTGGCACGACGGCTAACAATGATGCGCGCAAAACGACCCTCGATCGAATGCAAAGTCGATTACGATCGATAGAGATAAAGCGGTAAACTCCGTTACGCCGTGTGCCACTTGCCACGGAACACGTAGCGCAAACGAACGAAACGATATTTGCATACTTAGTGCCGGCTGCAAAAAAAAAATTCGTCACGACGACCAAATGTGTCACGGAACGTACGTAGTAAATGGACGAAACAAGGTCTATAGAAGGAACGATAATCGTTGAACCCGCCGCAAAAAAAAATCTATTAGAGAAACCAAGGCGTAGATTGGAGGAAAATGCTGAAATGGACTCGAGGCTTTAGATGGGATTTCGCGATAAGGAAATGGACGGAATTAGCTCCGGGCAGGGGTAGTTGACCAGCTTGCGTCACCGGGCAATGAACGTTCGGGTTCCTATTGCCACGAAGTTAACAAATAACCAATGTTACGTTACAATTATTCAATTATTTATTAATTGTTTACCAGACACTCTCATTCCAACGCCAAGTGACCTTAAATGGTACGTATTCGAGTCTCGAAGTAAATAGGAATGTAAAAAGGGAATCCTTCCGTGCCACCTCGAAACACGAGGGCCCTTGGGACCATTTTGCTCGACAGCGTTTTGTCTCAACATTGGGATGCCCGAATTAAGCCTCCGGGAACTTCATTCGAATTTTCAAGGCAACCGGGTCTTTCGGAACGAGGAAACGTTAGGCCGGTGCCTCGTCAAATTCTGCAGGGCAATATTTGCTCACAGACACGGTACCCTCCGTGTATTGTATGTGTCTGTGCGATGCCCTCCACCCACACCTTCCACTTATTCGTTCTCTGCTCGGTCGTAACAGCGTTACGAGGACGTTGTCTGAAAGTGAACACTATGTATTCGCTGAAGGCTGCGTTGTCCCAGGGGTGGTTAACCGGAATAGCGAAGGAGCAATGTCGGGGTGGAAAAGTTACGAGGACGAGACGATGGAACGCCGACGTCACCGATATTACTCCCGGCACTTCTTCCGCCAGACCATGCTTCAGATTTCCTCAGGGAAAATAGTTAACATCACGAGAAGCGTAGAACGGCTTGTGAACGGTACTACGTGTACACGTGTGTACTTACGGTCGCGACACTCCGAGACGCATTGCCATCGATTTCGGATTAAGACTTACTCCGGACAATGGATGCATACATGTTTACCCGTTTGCGCCATACATACCCGAACATCTTCATGGAATCTTCATGGGGTCCCGCGGGAGTGACCGTTGGTCTCCGGGGCAGTTCGTTCTCGGTTGCTCGGTTAGTTAGCGACTTGGTTAGTTAGTTAGTTAGTTAGTTAGTTAGTTAGACGGTTAATTTCGAGAACAAAACGACGATTTCAGTGATGGGAAGCACGTGCAAACTCCGACGCGCGTGTTCTTGTGTATGTGTGTATCAGTGGTAAAAATACCCTCGGATCCCAGAAGCGCATATCTTTGGCTCCACGCCACGTTCACCGAAAGCACTAATATACTACTGTCAGTACCAATGCTGTTCAACAGTTTCTTACCGCTAGCGCTACTTCCACCTCAGCCGTCGTCGTAATGGCACCGAAGGGTCAGACATGGAATCCTTCGGACAAAGGATCAAACGGTAGCTACAATTCCAATTATCGGCGAATCGCATATTCATGAGGTAATCCTGAACGGAAAGGATTACACAATTTCATCAGCGCTTAAGATTTAGCCCTTCTCGCGAAGGACGTTTGCAATGTGTGTCAAAGGAAATTACAGCCGAGTTAGCTTCTATAGCTGTCGTAACGTTATCAAGAACGCCGACACGACTGTCCTGTTGTTGTCACCGGCAACTGAAACGCGAATAAAAAGGATGGCCGGTGGAGAAGGAATAGCCATAGAACACGCGACCTCAAATCCTTCCCCCGGGAGCCTAAGGGGGTTGCGTGCAGTGAGCGCGTATACATTCATCGGTGCAACGTGTTCCCTTGTCATCGTCGTCGTCGTCGTCGTCGTCGTCGTCGGTTGTGCGAACCTACATATCTGAAAGTGGATTACGGCCCAACGCTTTGCAAAACACACCTCCTTCCATAAAATGCACATGCATAATTCTTCAATCCAAGATTACACGTCTGCATACCAACTCCCTGCGGTACCAGGAGGCACTTCTCCTTGCTTTTTACTGCCATTAATTAAACCTCGCGTTCCTTATCCTCGCGTACCACATGTCAAATGCGAAAGGAAAAGGGAATGGGTCGTTGAACAAAACGAAATAGGTGCAGGAAATGGAGGGGAAGTGGAAGAAGGAAAAGGAGGGGCGAGAATCGGAGAAAGAAGAGGAGTGGGAGAAGCAAGGGAAAGAGAAGGTGGTTAAGAGAAGGGGAAACGAGGCAAGGGGAGGGGGAAGTAGGAGGGATGCGACACGACGAAGAGGAAGAGAAAGAGGAGCCCAAAATGAGTTTCACGACACTTTTACGAGCCAAACATCGCGGAAGAGCGAGTTCAGGAAAAAACGAGTTTTCAGCCCCGAAGAAATCCTCCGGGAACGCGATTATTGCCGGTACCTCAACCCACTTCTGAAATTAGTCTGTCACCCGAAACTTTTGAGGACAGCCTCTCGTGATTGTTGACTGACTGGTGCGTATCACCGGCGCGGCGCGCAGTCGGTGACTTCATGCTGCAAGGTTTGGCAAAACGAGAAGCGACGTTAATTCGTAAACCGTCGGCACTCGTGAGCGCACGGAGACGGAGGAGTAGCTGGCAAGCTTCCGCCTGGAAACCATTTCATATGCCGTCGACGGGAATTCACCCCCTATGGAATTCCCGTCGGGGTAAACGCCGTAATATTTCACAGGGCTGTGTGTGTATTCACGCTAAATTACACGAGAATAATCAAGAGCCCTACCGTCTATGGGGGATTAACATGTCCACGAATAACCTACTGTTATATTCGTAATACCCGTGTCATAGCAAAAGCAAGGCACGTCGACTGTAGTCGAGGAGTCACTCGCTCCGTGGAAAGTGATATACCGGTGTCGCCATCTTAAAGATCGGCTAATAAGCACCCTCTCTTATACATTTAATGGATACTTAGTTTTCAATTAGACCAGATGTAATTTACGTAAACCTTATTATTATATTTTGTATTAGTATACTTTATTTTCAAGTAAGTCGTACATAAAGATTTATACCGACGCCAAACGAAAGAATCCCGATCAGACGTGCGGACGGCAAAGCGTTAACACATTAACTGCCACGTCGGTCATCGGCGACCGACACTAAACTTGTCGTTCAGGCCGCGCTGGTTATGACAAATGGAATAGCATATACGATTACGACCCACGCGGCGTGAATAAATAGTCTCTGTGGTAACAACCCGTGTAACAGATTATTTATCAACAAACTATCTCTGGTGTAACTTTTTCGTGAAAATGAGTAAAACTGTAATCGAAAAACGATTTTTTTTTTCGAATAAATGGCACGGAATAAAATTAAATCTCATACCATGTCTCGAGGATCCTCGAGTGGAGAATCGTTTCGTCAAGAAATGTTTACCTTGGAGGACCTACATCACCTCAGGAGGAAGAGAATCTGAATATAGTGAGAACTCCGGTTACGGAAATTGCACTTATCGTAAGAAGAGGTCCAAAGTGGCGTGATCTCTCGATCTCGCCGGATGACGGAGAACTCGATGGAGAGCTGATTTGCAAAACTGACGATTTCGTCCCACTGCGCTGAACAGATGCAGGGAAAGTAGCATCTGCAAAATCCAGGAAGGTTGCCGCTATCGATTTCACCAGGAATTGCATCGAACGGGTACAACAAAAAATAGAACCTACCGCAAAATGTCATCCCAAATTCAACGAACAACCGCATTTGGCAAATATAACGGAACTTAGGCGTCAAGTAAAGGGAACGAAGCGACGAGAAGTGTTGGAAACGATCTTGGCAAAAGCGGAAACCCGAAGCTTCTTCAAAGCCCGCAAGAGGATCCGCAGCGGGCCTTTGAAACACAAGCAGGGCTCGTATTTTGCATTTGGGAGGGAACTACCCCCTCTCATCTAGGTGTAGTTGGAACCGTTACTCGTCGGCTCCGTCGATTAAACTTCCCATCCTGGAACGAGGCAGGCACCTTTCTATTGTTGATAAATAACCTCCATCCACCCTTTCTTGCCAAGCTGCTGAAGCGCAAAAAGTATAAGTCGAAGCTGAGAATCCCATCCGAAGGTGCTTCTAATGGAGACGCGACTATAGTTATTGTGAAGCCTCCCACCACGAAGGTGTTCGGCTGTGCGACCTCACCTTTGAAAGGCATACGCGTTCGAACAACAATAACTAACGTTATGCGTTCGAGATTTAAACCCGGCACCACTTCCAGGTTAACCCGGCTTTCGCTATGAAAGACCGAGTTTCAAAACGTAGCTGCCACCTCGAGTCCATCCCATTGCTGGGCGTCGCCTTCCCCGGTGGAGTGGTGTCCTGTTCTCTTTGCAGCCGCAGAGGAGCTGGGATTTCCCTTATACTTGGGGGCAACATTGCTTTTTAGGGCGCAGTTGGATCCCCTCAACCTCATCGAGTTGCATACTTGGCCTCGTGTTTTGCGCGGTGCCCCTTAAGCATATGTGCATTCGGACGGTGCGCAACTCGGTCTTATCATCATTATCATCAGTCTGACCGTTCTTAACACAGTATGCCGCAACTCTCGGTGTCGCCAATCACCCGACTGTCGAGCATATGCCGTTCATCACAGTACCCACCACTCTCCCTCAGGCGGGGCTTGGGGTGCCCGGCCCCGAGGCACCAAATTTATAACCCCTTTGGTCTTGGGCTCAGGAGCTTTATACCGTCTCCCCGAAGGGATAATGTGTCAGTGTGCTTTGTGTGTGTGTCCAGTAGTATGGAAAAGTCTCCCTACGGGTCTTAAGCCCCCGAAGGCTCCACTAAGGAAAACCGCAGGAGCGCTGGAACCTCCTGTATGCACGTACGGATAGTGTTGCCTTGCGGCTGCATCTATCCGCCTGACGGTGTCGCCTTGCGGCTGCATCCGTTCAGTGACGGTGTCGCCTTGCGGCTGCATCCGTCCACGGGAGGTGTCGCCTTGCGGCTGCATCCCTCCCGCAATTACCTACGTGCACCCGTACGGTGAGACGCGACTATACCCACCCAACCCTTAACCTCCTTTGCTCGCTTTTGATGGATATCCGTCTATTCCCGCCGAGTGGTTCGTCTTGGATCCCCATTCAGCCCGATACCCGTTCATTTCCCGTGCCGTCACGTCCATACGACACTCACAATCAGCCAGAAACGAAAAGTCACATCCTGTCTGCACTCGACTCGACCCGACCGTCAGTTTACTCGCTTAATGCGATGGGACTTCTGGTAATTAACCCCTTCTCCCGTGAAACCCAAAGACGGGTAACCCACTGGATCCCAAATAGGCATCGGCTATTTTTAACCCGTAAACGGTGCACTGGCGGAAACCGGCACCATGGGAATTTTAGAGGACCTGGCTCTTAACTTTCTGCACTGGAAAAAAAAATGTATAGTAATTTTAACTATGTCTATACTTAAATATGGCATCAACAATGTGGAGCGTTTATTTTGAAAGTGGTGTAATTCCATCTGCGGCCCGTAAATATAGGTTATGTTAACCCTTTCGCGGTGGAGCGCTCAGAAATGAATTGATGGGGATAGCGACCGGCGCTAGACTTTCCGTTCAGGCCTCGCCGGTTAGGCCAAAGGCAATAGCGTATATCACTGCGGGTCACGCGGCCCGAATGGGTCGTCGCGTAAATTTAACGTGGCGCTTAGAGTCAATTCAATTTACGAGTGTTAATAGTTCGATCCGCGTACCGTGTACCGCGGATTCTTGCACCCTCCCGCATCAATTATGCCCTTTCGTCGCTCATTGCCCCTAAATGCGAATCCATTACTTTTTTACCGGCCTCGAATTGCATTTCCATGGAATACTCCGGGCTCGCGTATGCCTCCAAAGTGGACGGACAGTTCGATTTTCATCGGTACCGGGCGCACCCATAAACACGGATACATATACACACACGCCTACGTGCAGCTCCATTTTTCCAGACTGCAGTTGCATGTGGGCCGGCACTGCAGGTGCGACCGACCGACCGGCCTCGGGAATCTCGCTGATTGTTTATTCGCGCCATTCGAGAGCATTTGGGGTGTTCCGACGGGGGGTAGCGGCAAGTGCACGTGCACTCGTCGCTGGATGCAGCCGCAGTTTTATGCTCGATGCAGGTGTCGTAACGCGAAACGAGGGCCATTAGGAAATGAGGCTCCGTAACGAAGTCCCTCTCGTTCTTTTTTATCACTTTTCCCCTTTTACTCGAAATTAACCGTCTTCGAAATCCCATGAAGCCGGAGTCCCTTACCCGTTGCACAGCGTGCCCGTCCTCCCTTGCTTTCTTCATCCACTTTCGTTGACAGACTAGGAGCGGAGGGTTTGACTTGGCTTGCCTCGCCTCGCCTCGCCTCGGCACGGCTTGTATTACGCTTTGGGGAGTTGCGACGGTGCCTCGTGGTATTGTACTTTTGCCGTATTGGACGTTTATACATACATATATACATTAGCAGAGATGTATGCGAGCGAGAGCACAGAGCTATGTAAAATGTTGATTGAAACCCCGCTCCCTTTATGGGGAATAAACCAAGTAGCGAGTAAACAAGCGAGCCTTTGGTAATTATTTCGAAAATCATGGCCCTCCGCGTTGGAACATTTCTATTCTCGGGTGCCGGTATCTGGCATTATTCTCTCATCTCTTTAT
The DNA here is from genome assembly GCA_949825005.1 of Gasteruption jaculator. Lineage (NCBI taxonomy): Eukaryota > Metazoa > Arthropoda > Insecta > Hymenoptera > Gasteruptiidae > Gasteruption > Gasteruption jaculator. The sequence continues at coordinate 11,041,361 of OX463764.1, read as the reverse complement.
TTTGATCTCCCTCATGTATACCGCATTGTGTATGTACTCTCTAGGTTAGCGAGCCCTCTAATTTCATGATACCCATCTATGCAAATTTCATCATACGCTTTCTCACATGTGACCTTTAACGCTCTGCTTTATCTATGTTACTGATTTGCACCGTGATTCGCCGTGCATTCCAATTGCATCCAGCGATTATCCGCGTCTTCGTCAATCTTATTTATCGCAATTAGACGCGAGCTTCGAATCTTTTGCCTTCAAACGTTTCGATGCCTCGAATCTCGTGACACTTTTGCCTTCGAGTTCTTTGGCATAGGCAGCGCCCCCTTGCGGTAGACGAAAAAGAAATCGCACAAAAGAAAAAGGCATAAAAAAAAAGACCGCACAAAAACGGGTTTGGCTGTATTATTCATTCCGTTGTTTATATTTTGTTACTTTTTAGGATTCCATTGGATTATATAATGAAATTAATTCGTGATCTTATTCTCGTCAAATTGTATTACGATAATATATCTTTTTGTATTTGTGGTAGTATACCTGAGCTTTAGTTCTAGTACATAACCTTGTCAACCTTGTAATTATAAATTCAGTTTTTATCCGACTGACTTAAATCGAACATTTTTGTTTAGTATAAATTCGTTTGATGTTTGCTGAATAAATAAATATATATTTATTTAGCAAACATCAAATTTATTGTTTACTTTTATATTGGCAAACTTATGGTTTATTTTGAAAGTGGTGTAAATCCAGTTTCTCTTTCGAAAAAATGAAAACTTAGCATATCGGTCAGTGAAAAAATACAGGTTAATTGTATCAAGTCTGACAATATTTCTACAGATTTATCAATATGTAATTTGATTATATAAATTTGTTTTAGGCGAATTTATCAATTCATTTTCAATCAATTTTAAATTGGACAAAACACGGGTATTTTTTAAGAAATTAAATACTAACTAGTTAAGAAACATCCAAAAATTTCATATTCTTTTCTCATTATTTCAAATTGATAATTGAACCGAGCAAGCGTGGTACCCCTATACTTACCAGAATGGCGCCGCACGATAGCGTTAATCCAGGATGTTGTGAGGTGTCCCATAAGTTACTTCCTTTCCGGCTCGAGGTCAGGCATAGAGTGGCGCGGAAGAAACTTTTGGGACATCACCTTGATTAACCGAAGTATGGTTAAAGCGTCAGAAGTGTCGATACCGAAATACGTGCGAATCGGGACACTCTGGTCTGATTAAAAATGAAACTCTTACAAGAAGGTTTAGGGAGCCACCCCTAACCAAGGGCAACACAAAAAACCTCCAACTCGTATTGCCGTATCTCGATGCAAACTTTCATCCCTGGGAGTATAAGGGTGCGGAAAAGGAGCTTTAGGACCTAAAGGGGGATGACGTTTGAGGTTGACATTTCGGAATCGTGGGAAAGGAGGTGGCATCTGTTTCACTTTTATGGCTCTGGACGTATCCTTTTTTGCGCGTCTCTCGCTTGACGGTAACGTCGTTAGAGGAGGTATCCAATTCTGGGGAAATGCAATATTCATCCCTCCTTCCTTGCCCGTTCTACCCCGTCCTGTCCCGTTCTACCCCGTGCCGTCGATGTATTCATCGAAGAGATTTGAACGATGGCGGTACGAAGGAGACGATGTCAACCCTCTTCTTCGGCTGAACATTTATCGACGAGCATTTTTTACTCGCGTTCGCCATCTATTTTCCTCGCCCATATTTCCCGTCTGTTTGTTTCCAGTCCGCCTTGGGAATATTTCCAGTTCTCCTCCCCGGTGATGCGAAACTGATCATCGGCGAGATATATTTTAATCTATGATTTCGCGTTTTTGCCGCGTATCACCGGTCTTCCTTTTTTCATCCCCATTTTTTTCCTTTTTTTTTTTTGGAAATTCGAATCTCGACATAAATCAGTATTTTCGCCCCGCAGCCGCATACATATGTATACGTATACACAGACGGATGGGTACACACACGTACTGGAAAAAATCGATGGGTACCCAAAAGAAGCGGAGGGAAAAATATGAGAATCCGTTGAATAATCCAAACAACGTATCATCTTTTCATGAATAAACATAGGAGTCGCATTCGTTACGTACGGGGCTTTCATCCGCGGCGGTGAAGGAGATCGTAATTTCTGGATATTTTAATCAAAATATCCCGTGCCCTCCGAACCGCGGGCAGTAATCCACACACGCGGTAGCCTTTTACATATTATACGCGCGGGACGGTCAATTTTATCCCATCAAACGAGTAGCTTTTGCGACGTCAAGGGGCTGAATTCTACCACACGCGAAATCTACCCCCTAGCGTCTCGAATTTGAATTATGACACTCCTAAGGGGTTCGGTTCGAATTGGGCTAAATATCAGCCTTCGATGGACAACCATTTTGGGGTCAAGAAATGAAAAATCTCCATCGTTGCATACCTTTCTCAATATTCTTTTGCAAATGTGTGTCAATTACTCGTATACTCACAATAAATATTTTTTTCACCGAAATCGGTCCAGTCAATCAAAAGATGTACAGCAGGACCTTGTTAATTTAAAAACATAATATGTATATTTGAAAAACATAATAATTTTACGCCCTGTAGAGAGAGATTGTTATAAAGTGAAATTGTTATACCGGGGACCTATTGCATAATTTATACTGTATAATATATACACATTTGGTATACACTATATATGCACATTTTCGAGTTAAAGAAAAATAATGTTTCATAGCTGGAGGTTATGGTGTGAGATATTTGAGGGGAAGTAAATGTCGAAAGGCGCGCCTTATAGGTGATTGGTCGACGATCTTTCGCGGTGGGGGCTACAAAGATTGTTATCGGACGGCAATTTGGCACCCATAGGGAGGGACTGTTATAAAGTGAAATTCTTAGATCGAGGTTTTACTGTGGTTGACTTTGATCATTTTTTTGTTCAACAAAGGTATTAACTATCGAATGATAACTTCTGCCAATTGAAAAAAAATGATTTATTCTCGTAATTAGCAAGGCCAATTAGAAAAATTCTGAATGTGTTCTTTTCCACGATTGGTTTCAGGTGGACTTGAAACCGCTCAGAGAAACAGCCATTCCCGTACCGTCTCCGAAGATATCGGAGAAGAGGAAAGCCGAGGAAGCGGATTCCAGCAAAGACTTGAAAAAGGTCCGTATGCCTGCACATTTACTTCGACACTCGCGTACGTGGCATTTTGCCCTTCGGTTTCTCGATGACGCGCCGCTCTGCGATATTGCGTAAAACAACAGCCTTCCTCCTTCTTGGAAACGTGAAAAACGCATTATCCTCCTTGTTCCTTCTTTTCTGTTGGATTTCGCAATGTATGCAAATTACATCCTGTTCTGTAGATTTATATATGTATATATACATATATACATGTATAAATCTTGTATCGGTTTATCTGCAATTACGCATTATGTATAATTAAGTACCTGTTAAAAAGGCGCAACACAACGTTTATAAACAGAGGATTCATTTCCCCTCCACTTCCTACTCGGTCTATTCGTGCCTCTTCTCCAACATCCCCTCTTGTTCTTTCCCCAGCAAAACCCTCTTGTTCTTTCTCTTTCTTCTCCTCTTCCCTTCTTCTTTCTCTTGCTCCTACTCCTGCTCATTTTTCTTTTTCTCCTGTATTTCCACCCCCACTCCTTCCCCTTCTCCCTCTACTTCGACTGCCCCAATCCTTCTCTTGCTCCTTCCCCTTCTCCTTACCCCCTTCTTCAACCTTTGCTCTTACTACTTTTGTTTCTATTTCTTCCCCTATTTCCATCCTTATTCCCTTTTCTCCTTCTCCCTCTATTTAATCTACTCCTTCTCCTTCCCCTTCCTCTTCTTCCCACTCCCTTCTTCAACCTCTTTTCCCACTTCTTTTTCATTTTCTCCTGTGCCTGTATCCTCTTCTATTTCTACTCCCACTTCTAATTCTCCCCCTTCTTCGCCCCCCACCCCCCACCCCCCCAATTCTTCCCCTTCTTTTGTATCTTTTTTAGCAAAACCCTGCTCCTATCTCCACCCCCACTCCTTTTCTCCTCCCCCTCCTTCCACTCCCTTCTTTAACCTTTGCTCCTACTCATTCTTCTTTTTCTCCTGTTCCTGCATCCCCTCCTATTTCTGCCCCCACTTCTAATTCTATCCCTTCTTAATTCCCTACTCCTAGTTCTCCCTCTTCTTTTTTACCCCCCACAACTTATGCTCCCCCTTCTTCGTTCCCCCTCTTGCTTCTTCGACAGCCGGTATGAAATCAAGAAACTAACTTTTGCCTCCGATATAGAGGTTCCTGGGGAAAAAAAGAAAAGTTAAGAAATCCAAAAGTTTGTAATCGTCAGAAACTCAAGACGTATACCGAAGTGGATCGACTTACTTAGTTGGTTACTTACTTACTTACTCACTCACTCACTGCAGGCAGATGGTATCGTTATTAAAGCGCCAAATCATAAATTACCGAACAGTGTCCTGAATTCAGCACTGACCTTATTATCGATCAAACAAATTTTCCGAAAATGTTATCACCTCGACATGCATGTATGAGACGTACATATATACGCGCTTGAACTTTGCAAGGCTTTCTCGCATAAACATATATTTATACGTAGACAGACCCACATACACAGTGAAACCTACCAAACAGCTTTTATGGTAAATTTCTCTGTGCTAAACTAGTGCCAACTTTGCTGTTAAAAAATTACGAAATATCGAGAACAAAAAATAGTCAATTTTTTAATTAAAAAAATCGTTAAATTTTAATTAGAATAATTAAATTTTGCCGAAGCTGCAAACATTTTTATTCAAAGAAATAGTTTAAATAAAATAAATTTGATTTCTTTATTGAAATTCCTTTTTTCTTTGTTCCTTCGTCGATAACGTACCAATATCAATCATTCAAAGACCGAGAATCGACGAAACTCTCATTTCGTCCCGATAAATCGATGCCACCTTCCTACCGTAATTATAAAATCACGTGGCATAAATATTCATTCACAGGTATCTCTTTACCCCCCCAACCACTTTTTCCACGTTCGCTTATTCATCGGACCTTTGTTCTTTGCGTCACGTATGGATTTACACATGTTCGACACTCCCCGCCGATGGAACGAGTCATCGAATTGTAATGAAAGAATTTCTCGTTTGCTTAATCCATTCAAAATTTCAAACACAATAACAACGCACATACATACAATTTTTGCGGATCATTATCAAAGTACAGTAGTTCCTCGTTATAACAATTTCTTCGGGGCCCAAGAAACGCCTTATAACAATTTTTCCCTGAATCCCCACTCTGCGTGGCTACGTGTGAATAGTTCGCAAGCTTAATGCGCAGGAGTACGCGCGGAAGAAAACTTACCCTCATATGTTTTTGTTTACTGTTAAAAGGGGTCTGTTTGGTGTCGAAGAGATTGTTATAACGAGGTCGTACTGTATTCAAATGTTCTCAAAGTAGTCAATACAGACACAACATTTTAAAACAATGATGGACTCCTCTAAATCGATATCGAGTAGGTTCAAAATCAAGTAAATAAATACATTGTACGTACTTACCCTCTCTCTTTCTCTCTATTGCCACTTCTCAGAGTCAAACGGGTGTAACTGTCAGTGTGCCAGCAAATGAGTTGCGACGTCACACTGGGCGAGTGTCGCCGCGGCAGTGGATTCAGCATTCAACATGTATTTCGGTCGATGTGTGCATACACACACGGATTCGTAATGCATGTATGGGTGTATGTAATAATGGGTACATTTGATGATGTCGTGCTTCCGTCATTAGCCAAATATACTGGAATGGACGCTTATACTTAGTCAGTTATAAACAGCGAACGAGAAGAGGAAACAACGATAATGATGATGACGATGAGGGCGATGACGATCATGTTGACGATGGCGATCATGACGACGATAACGACGATGACGATCATGATGATGATAATGATGGCGATCATGACGACGATGACGATGATGATCATGATGATGATAATGATGGCGATCATGACGACGATGACGATGATGTTCAGGATGAGGACGATGACGATGATGATGATGACGATGACGATCATGATGATGATGATGATGATGGCGATCATGACGACAATGACGATAACGACGATGATCACGATGAGGATGATGACGATGACGATCATGATGATGATGATGATGGCGATCATGACGACGATGACGATGACGACGATGATGAAAAAAAAATAGAAGGAAGGAAAAGAGAACAGATAAATAGGTAGATTACATAAAACGAGAAACGGAAGGGAGAATAAAGAAAAGGAAAAAGAAGAAGAAGGAAAGGGATCGAAAGAGGGAGAAATATAGAAAAACGAAGAAGGGGAAGGAGGAGAATGATGACAAGAAGGAAAGAAATAGTAGCACAGAGATAGACGCGAAAGAGAGAGAGAGAGAAAGAGGGTGAAGGGGAAGAGGTTGTCGGTTGGGTCGGAATAATTAGGCGTTAATTGGCTAATAAAATGAGTGCCTGGCTTGATGTTAAACGTTGCATTTATCTCCTTTGATGTACTTCCAAGCAATAACGACGGCGTATCGTAATCGGTTAATTAACGATACGTTCCTTTCCTTTGAGTCCACGGCGATACACAAAAGAAGACGTGGAAAGATCGTACGTAGGTAAATAGATAGTTCTAGATATACTTACCTTTTAAAGAAATATCTATTTCCTCCAAGAATTTCACATGCCCAACTTTTTCGGTATGAATCCAGAATTTCAATAATATTAATTATTGAAATTGGTCTTATTGTTTTCAAATTTCATAGAATCCTTATTCAATCGAACTTAGCAATTTTGGTTGTTGATAAACTTTAACTCTAGATTTACAGAACCTGTCACTATCCATTATTTTATTTTCTTTGCTTCATGGGGTTTCAAGGCCCAACAAACGAGCGTAACCTTTCGATCCACAACAAGCAGTGACACACGTTGAACGGTTACAGGCTAAAAACGAAAACAACGAGTGGGACTCTGGTATTTGCGTATACAGGGTGCGCGGTATAAGATCGTGAAGCCGAAAGGTGGTGGTAGATGGTGAAAAATGGAGACGAAAAACGAATTACCATTTTTAAAAATCGCAATAAGTACCGAGTTATTAATTAAAACATTGTGGCCAATCGGAAAGTCGAAACGGCTCGGTGGGCGTTAAAGAAAATTTTGACTCGGTCCCACTCGTCGGTGTGTCGTCGAACAACAAAGTGGTAGTAGCAATAATAACGAAAGCAGCAAGACGGTAAAACCAAACATTGGAAATCTCACTTCTGTTATTGCTTCTAGTACTACCACTACCACACTACTATGATTGTGTGTCGTCGTTGGACAACAATTCAGAAGAAATAAAATGGCGAAAATCAATCAAAACCATCAAATTCTTACTTGTATTATTACTTCTATTACGACCACTACCGCTGTCATTATGATTATTATTGTATTTATTACATGTATGTACTTCGGATGTCAACTGTCGCAGTGACTTTGACCGACACCGAAAAAAAACGATGGCACGAATTTTCCTAAAGTAAAAATTCCCTATAACAATCTCTCCCTCAAATCCCATTTTCCGTGACTATGCGTGAATAGGTTGTAAGCTTAATTCACAGGAGTATGCGCAGATTGTTGTAAAGTGTAATTGTTACAGCGAGGAACTACTGTATAATTATGAATCCACGCATAATTTGTTATCGGGGTGTTACTTTTTTAATTTTCAATCCCGCATTTTCTACGTTAATAGAAGTTGTTTCATCTTGAAGTAAATTTTCAATTCCTGTTATATATTTTTCTTTTTCTATTGCTACTGTAACATTTACTTTATCTGCTTTTAATAATATAATATTTGGATTTTCTATTTGAAATATTTTAATACATTATTTTTCTTTACCCATTTATTATATAAATTTTTTAATTTTATTTTATTTTTGTTTTCTAATGTATTATATTTACTAATTTCAAAACCGACAGATTGAAGATAGAATATATTAATATTTATGACGTCTTTTACTGCTATGAAAAATTTTTATAGGTTAGGTTGCTGTTTATATTATGCTTGAAAACAATATGTCATAGAATGCACTTACTATTGGCGCCTCTTATACTATCGCTCAAATTCATTTCTCACATTTTTTTGCTAATTGCAGTTTGACACGGTAAAATACAATGAAATACGAAAATGACGTAATTAAAAGCGTAATGACGAGTGTCGGCACGCGTGCGCTGGAGGCGAATGTTCCGGTAGCCAATGACAGCGACCCGTGGGCGTGGTTTATTTTGTCAAAAGATTTGAAGCTTCCAGTTCCGTCTTGTCAAAAGATTCGAGTTTCGAATGTATTAATAGTTGAAATTACTACAGATTTTGTTAAGTGCATAAAATTATCAAAGAATTGACAATGCCAGTGGTTTGGTTCAAAGAAAAATGTTCCAATGGTAAAAAATATCTAATTTGGGAACTCTTTCCACTAAAAATTCCCCAATTAAGGGAACCTTTCCGGTAACAATTAATACCGATATAACGTTTGACTTTCACCGCGTAAAGCAAGTTCCTTTGACGGAAAGTTTCCCTCGCTGATGATTTCCCCGTTTTCACCGCTTTCATTAAAACTTGAATAAACTGCGGAGCTTACCGGGAATATTTCGAAAAGGGGAGCCGGTTGATGAGCAAATGAGTTCGGAGATTAGCGAGTACTTTCAATTTCCACGGTATCATTTCCATACCAGTGAATTCGGTAATTCTTAGACCTCAGTTGCGAACCATGGAATTTTGTTTCCTGCAGTCTAGTAAAAAATTTCCTTTCCTCAAAAAACTGGGCACGTTTTCCCGCGAAATAAAAAAAATCAAGACCAAAGACTCAAAAATGGAAAATTTTAATAAAAGCCCCAACGATATAAAGTGTCGAATTTTGAGGAAATTCCAAGGACTAAAAATTTGGATGACATTCTAATAACGAAGAACTAAGAATTTTGATAAAATTTCGAATCTCAATTTTGTTCCCTCGCGTGTCAGTATTGTAATTGCTTCCGAGATGCAATTGATTCAACTCTTGCAGTTTCGTGGCATCGGCTGGATGCAAAGGAACTGCAGATTTCACGCAACGGAAGCTCACCGTTGCAGCAACAGGCTGCTGTTGCTGCGCGATCCTGTCTCTTTCCCTCTGTCCCATTTCCCGTTTCCTTTTCTCTCTCTCTCTCTCTCTCTCTCTCTCTTTCCACACCCCTTCTCCACAATTTTCCTCTATCGTGGAACTGCATTATCTCCCGTTAAAGGAGATAAAGGCACTGTTTCGTTGCAGTAGAAAGTCGAGTCTCTATCGGCCGGAAATAGGGATTGGGCTGTCAGGAACGAGCTGAAAAAAATCTGGAATTTTCACTTTCACCGGAAAAATCGGGATTTCCATTTTTGTAATCGGAATTTCGATTTTTTATAATCGCAATCTTAATTTCCAGTGAATTTCCAGGTTTTTTCTAATTATTGTAATGATCAATTGGGCAAAACAAAATGATTGGAAAGTAATTCTAATATTTTTATAATTACTGTTCTCAATTTTTGAGTATTGGAATTTTAGGAAAATTTTCAATTTTTAATCCTTGGAATTTCAACAAAACTTTCAATTTTTCAAGTATTAGAATTTTATTCAAATTTGCAATTTTTAAGTCTTGCAATTTTATCAAAATTCCATTTTTTTTGTACTCTATTTTATTCTATTTCGATTAAAATTGAGCAGCCCAATTTTGCAAGAAAAAAAAAATTCTAAATTATGTAATTTAGCACGGACCCTTATGTAGAATACAGATTTTCACGAAAATTTGTTCAATCAAAACTCAACGAATCCCAATTGTTGATAAACTGAGATTTTGATGAAAAAAAATTAATTCATTTGGATTATAGAAATTTGAATTTTCAAAAATAATAACCGAAAATCCGCTTGCAGTGATTCATTACACGGACTGTTTATTTTGAAAGTGGTGTAAGTCCATTTGCGGCTCGTAAATATTCATTATGTTAATTAAATTCGCCTAAAACAAATTTATATAATCAAATTACATAATATTGATAAATCTAGAAATATTGCCAGACTCGATATAATTAACTTACATTTCTTCACTGATCGGTATGCTAACTTTACATTTTCCCGAAATAAGAGAAAATGGACTTACGCCACTTTCAAAGTAAACGGTGCATATTATGAAACAAAATATTGAGGAAGAAAAATGTTTTCGCTCGAAATAATGCGAAACTAAACTTCATCCGAAGGATTTTACACATTTTTTTATTTGCCCGAGAAAAAATCCGGTGGAAAAGTTACCTTAAAGCCCCAAACCGTGGTCTCTGGTTTCCTCGTAGGAGAAGCTTAGCGATTTTTACCACTTGGAAATTGCCTCCAGTGTATTAGTAGTAGCAGCAGCAGCTTTCAAATAGTTTGTCTTCCTCCCGACTGAAACCACGAACTTTTCCGGGGGTAACTCGTAACGTGGCTGTGATTCCGTCTTTCCGGGATTTTCCTCGGGGTGGAAAAAAGGGGGTAGGTAAGTGCGCAAAGTGGAAAACGGATGTCGGATATAACGTCTTCTCGAATTCTCCCGAGGGATTTCGCTGGAAGCTCCCGGTTTTATTTCCTATAACCCAAGTGAGCATTCTTTTTTTTTATCCCTTTCATCATAATATAGAATTCTGAAAAAATTGGAAAAAAGAAAATCCGCGTTTCCATTAAATGAAAACATAAACTTTAATTTCTCCAAGAAAAGATTAAATTTGAGATTATGATTATAAAAAAAAAATTAAAGTTTAACTACAAAAAATTAAAATTGGGGTTTTTGAAGAATAAAAATGGATTAAAAATTGAAATTTTTCGATAAAATTCGAATAATCTAAAATTTCGAATTTCAATGAAATTACAATGATTAAAAATTAAAATTTTGATAAAATTCTAATAATTGAAAAATTTGATAAAACTCGAAAAATCTAAAATAGAGAATTTTCATGAAATCCCAATAATTAAACATTGGCAATTGTTCTTATAAAAAAATTAACATTATTCTTCAATTGCTTTGAACAAAAGTCCAAGAATTTTCAATAAGTTTCCCATTTGGTATTTTTGGAATTTTTCGGGAAAATTTTCTTTTTTCTGGAACGGAAGTCATGTATTTAGGGGCGAGCAACAGGATGGAGGGCTTTTGGTCTACATGACACTCTGCAGCCTGTTGCTTTTTTCCTCCTATACGATGAAAACCATGTTTCGCAGAAGCCATCGTAATTATAGCCTCCGGCTAGAAAAATATAGACGATACGATCGGAAATTTCAATATTGTGTTCAAGACAACTGGAACACCAATGGATTTGTGCCTGTTATTTCTTCGAATCTCTGAAAGGGGAACTCGCCACTGGTATTTTTTCAGTACCGCAATCCCCAGTGTCAAGCGGAAATCGCCTGGAAAGCTTAAATTTATGGGCTTCGAAAATGGGATCCCAAGCTTTCGTATGAACCGAAGTTCAAATTTCTTCAATTTTTCGTTCAGTAGATACGAAATTTTTTAGTCGGGGACAGCCACTGTAGCAGCCGCAAAAACAGTCTAATTTTCACAATTTTTTACAATATTTGCCGCTCCTATAATTTTTGACCTGGGACAAAAAACCAAAAATTTATGAAATCTGTGTGAGAATGGGCTATAGAAATTTTAGGGACATTTTTAAATATTTTGAAATATAAATTAAAAAAAATTATCTTGTACGAAAAATTATAAATATTTCAAAAGAATTTTTGGTCCGAGTCAAAAACTACGAATTTAATAAAAAGATTGGGAAAAAGAAAATTGGCGCTTCGATTAAATGAAAAGACAAACTTTAATTTAATCCAAAGAAAAGATTAGATTTTTAAGATTGAAAATTAGGATAAAATTCTAATAATTGAAAATTGAGAATTTTGATAACGTTCTACTAATTTCAAATTAAGCGTTTTGTTAAACTTTCAAGATTTGAAACTGAAAAATGTTCCTAAAATTCCAATACTCAAAAATTGAGAATAATAATTATAAAAAAAAAGAGAACTATTTTCCAATTATTTTGTTTTACCCAATTGATCATTACAATAATTCGAGAAACCTGGAAATTCACTGGAAATTAAGATTACCATTATAAAAAAAATCAAAGTTTCATTGCAATTTCATGAATTACAAATCGTAGGGATATTTTCAAATAATTTCAAATATCAGTCGAAGATAATCATTTTTCAAACCAAAATTATAACATTTTTTCAAAAAAGTGTTACATTTTTTCGCGGAAGAGATAAAAAATTCTAAAAATAAAAACAAACGACAAAATAAAGGCTTCTCCATTTTTCCTTCCGATATGAAAATCCGTTTCCCAAGCCCGAGTCAAATGGAAACCGAAAAGGACCCCATCCTTTCTCCTAATGGCCCGCAACGTCTCCCCTAATGTGTTCCAATTTAAGCAAATTTTCCTGGAGAAGACTGTGGCCATAAAACTCTTCCCTTTTTTTCGCTATTTTTCTTTTCCTTTTTTTTTGTTTTTTCGTGGTATTTGGAGAAAATATAAATGTGATAAAAGAAGCAAGGAAGACGAACGATGTTTGACAGTGGGCTCCGAGCCCTAAGCCGTGGGCTGCTCGATGGGTCGTTCCGAGGGTTCGAAAGGAAAGATAGGGCACCAAGGGAATCCAAGGGTGCGAGAGGGTGGTACAGTCTACCAGGCTTCTAGGCACGAGCTACCGCTACCGCTACTGCTACTGCTACTGCTACTTCCACTGCTACTGCTACCGCTGCTACTACTACTGCCGCTTCGAAAGGCAGGTCGATAGAGCCAAAAGTCCTTGCGAAGCTACTATAGCTCGAGTTACTTGGAAATTTAGCGTGTAAGATGCACAAAAAGATGCCGAGCGAGAGCAGAAAGCGGCAGGGAAAAAAGAGGAATGTCTCCAGAAATTCATAAAATTCCTTTCAAGTTCGTTTTAATTAAAACATCATCTTTTTCACGAGCTCGCAAAAAGGAGCGCGAGGCAGGAGGCAGGAGGCGGGGAAAGAAAAGCGAGACGGCAAAATCTTTTGGACTTAATACCCAGTTGTTGCAGCCGTTGCACTTCTTCAAACCGAGAGGCTGAAAATTTCAGTCGAGTACTTTTTCACCGGGATAATGAAGAGACGCGGTAGTTCAGTGTTCCAGCTACTTTCCAGGCCTCCGAGGATGGATCTGGAGCGAGCAGGGCGGGGGTTCTCGAAAATTTACGGGATACCAAATATTCATTTTATTTCACATCCTTCAAAGCAAAAATCCAAAATATTAGCTTGTCCCATAAGTTCCTTCCTTTCCAGCTCGAGGTCGTACATAGCGAGGCGCGGAAAAAACTTATGGGACACCTTAATGTTCCCGTGAAAAATTCATCCATGGATATGAAATTACTGATAGGAACAGTGGAACTGATCCTTTTCCCTCTACAGCTAGCAAATTTTCGAACATATTTCCATGTAGGGAAGCTCAACACGACTAACTGTCGGCCAGAGTGTGGTTTACAATAAATGGCCATAGATCCGTCCGTCCGTCTTTAACTTTCCTCTTTTTAAAGCACAAATCAACCGAATTTCCACTCCCCTATTCATTTTTTAGGATACTTTCTATTGGAGGTAATCAATTATATAATAAGTTTTACGCAACAGGGGAACCCATTACGGAAATAATCCTTATCCTTTTTCCGAAAAATAAAAAAAAACCCTATATTACCCTCCACGCTAAGCTGTGAAGAAAATGCCTTATCTTTTAACTCTTTGGGGCATGGTGGGATTAAAAGTGTCCCACCTTTTTGATGCACCGTAATGCATGATGGGACATTTTTAATCCCACCTCGAAATTTTGCAACAGCTGCATGCGTACAGGCACAAAATTGTTATATTTGTATTAATAAAGTTGTAATAATGTAAAAGAAATAAAAAAATGAATAATTATTTAAACAAATTGTTATATTTTAATTAATAAAGGTACCACAGGGTGTAACAAAACAATTATTTTTTTATTTTTTACATTATCTGGTACATTTATTAATAAAAATATAACAATTCGTTTAAATAATAATTATTATTTTTATTTTTTTACATTATGTGATACCTTTATTAATAAAAATGTAACAATTTTGTTTAATTTAAAACGAAATAAAATTTGTGTGCAACACGGGTCTATTTTATGACCTGAATTCCTGTGCCGAAAAAAAGAGTTAAAAAAGAATCTGAAGGAATACATCGTCTTTGAGAGACGTCACGGTCCACACTTATCGTGAAATTGACTGTTATCATTTTTATCTTGACACTTTGCCGTCCGTACGTCCGATCGGGATCCTTTCCTTTGGCGCTGGTATAAATCTTTATGTACGACACCAACGTGGTGCCACCGGCGCTTGCCCTAATAGTTTTCGCATGGCACCAACGTGGTGCCACCAGCGTTGCCAATAGTTTTCGCATGGCACCAACGTGGTGCCACCGGACGGCATAGTGTTAACAGTCTTTTAAACAAACATTTAAAAAGAATTTTTTTTTTTCACTTGAGTCAAAAGCTACAAATTTATGAAATATTTTCAAATACAAACTTTAGAAGAACACCGGTGGTAGTGGCAGCTGTTTTTTATATTCTTGAAAAATCCTCGAAAAAACACGAAACCGTTAGATATTTTAATTTTTCGGAAAATTCCCGTAAATTGTGGAAAAATGAAGAAAAAAAA